>JBCJKH010069932.1:0-33274 GCA_039877255.1 Loriculus beryllinus
GGTTACCCTGCCCTTGCAGGGGGCTTGGACTAGATGATCTTTTGAGGTCTCTTCCAACCCTTGGGATTCTGTGATTCTGTGAAAAGAAAGGAGCTCAACAGAGGGCTGTGAGTTAAAAAAAAACAATCCAACATATAGAACAAAAAAGATACTATGTGTGGTACTTACCCAATAGTAGGGCTAATATTGTGGTCAAAGTGGTCCTGGACAAATCGACAAACAATGCTTGATTTCCCAACCCCAGTATCCTGAAAATAAAGGAAAGCATGGCAGTGAGTTCAGAGGAACCTACATATCAACACTTCATCTGAAGAAATAGCCCAATATAAACTGAGAAATTAAATCCCCTCTCGTGGCCAGTGGGGCAGGCTAAACATTTCAACAGAAATGTGAGCATAAGGATTATGCTTTTCAAAGGTCAGCATTGTGAATGGAGCTCCCTGGTCCTCTTCCCAACGCTCTCTTCTCTCCAACCCTTGTACGGTTTTGGGTGGATTTTATATTCCTGGTGCAAGGACTGCAGTACTTCAAGCACAGCCATTTACTTGCACAAGAAAATCCTGTGCTTTGAGAGACATAGTGCATCACCCAGCAAAGCCAGAGAAATAATTTCATTCTGGCCTGTTGCAAGGACAGCCCAAGTATGCTCCCAAAACAGATTACTAACACCAAACAACACCAACAGTGCTAACTTAGTGGAATAAACCTTTTCATGGCAAGATACACAAGACTGCTTGGTGGAAACTTTGCAAAGACTTCAGGTGTTTTTAAAAGGCAGAAATCCAAAGATGTAGGTCCCAGAGCTACCCACATGCAGATTGTGTTACTAGACTGCAGTGAAATAGCATTACTTTAAATGCAACACAACTTGCTCTATACACTGCAGTGTGGCAGACTGCTTTCATTTGCAGGAACAGTCTTTCTCTTTTTTTCTCATCCCCACAATCAGAAGGAAAAACAACAGCAGTACAGTATTGGAATAAAATTCAGAATAACCTGGGAGTGGGGGAAAGCCTGGCATTATACAGAAATACTAATTTAGGCAATTAAGATACCAACAACTCCCCCAGAATTCAGCATTTGTCAGTATGCCTCTGTTATTCACAAAGCCTTGGATGACAAGTAGAACAACTTAAATTATACAGGGATTTATCAAAGCAGAGGAACAGCAATATTGCTATGTCTCCCACAGAATTGCAAAGAGCCTCCTTAGAGATGAAAAGGATGCCAGGAAATCGATCCTGACCTTTCCAAGACATTAACAATGACAGCCCAGGGTCCAATCTAACTCATTAAAAAGTCAACAGAAAGTTTTCTATTCATTTCATTGGAAGTGATTGCAAAACTACCAGACTGCACCTGGCAGTTCCATTCGAACCCACATTTTAGGACACTTGACTAATTTACACAAACCTCTCACAAAAGTGCCAGGACAAGACAATTACAGTTTGTTGAGAGCACCATGCACACAGCTGCATATTACAAAATGCAGCCTTTGCCCACACTTAATTACATAGATATGAAAAATAAAAAAAGCCTTTTCCTTTCCTGTAATCAACTTCCCAGTATTTTATCTTCTTTTTGAATACAAAAAAAAAAGCCTTTATTAAGATTTCCTTTTACCATGCTTAAATGAAACTGTATTGCCACTGCAAGCAAAGTCTACATAGACACCACTTATTAGAAAACTGTCATTTAAACTCTCATATTTAATTCAAAGCTGTCCTTAGTCAGCTTAAAAGCCCTAATAAATGTTCATGCTATACAGACAGTTGTTTATCTACTGTGTTCAATCAATATAAAAAAAAGATCTAAGAGAGAAGCAGTGTATATAAACAGCCACGTAGCCTTTGATCAATAGCAGCAACACATCCTGTTGCTATTCCCAAATTTGGCCTTCACTATCAATTCCAGCTGACATCTCTGTATAATTACTAGATCAGGGTGCCAAAATACATTACAAAAAGTCCTCTGCACCAAAACTGAGGCTCTGATTATTATTCCAGATTTTAAATGTTGTAAAGAAACCAGAACTACCATCCATTGGGTGCGAGAAATTGCATTTCCCTATTGTAGGGAGACAGAGTTTCTGCCACTGTATTCTAAACTATGCATTGACTACCATGACCCAATGATGCTTTAGTTTCATCTGCATCCCTCAGCTCCCTTGACAGGTCACTCAGAAGGGCAACTGCAATTACAGCTCCTGAACAAGAGGAGTTGATTCTCTAGCAGGCATGTGATACCCACAAGTGTGGATTAAAGCTTAGCTCATTTTCCTGGAAACTCTTACTTCTTAACATTTCATGATAATGTTAAAGGAACTTTAAACATTTCTATTGCTCTCGCATCACTCACAACTAGCACGGCTGGAGTTAAGCATACACCAGGCATACCAATGGCCTTCAAGAAGCTGAAAGGCATTTGTACACTTTGCTCCTGGGGTTGCTTAGACTACTGAGAGGGCTAAATTTAACCCTTGTGTAACTCCAGTGAAAGCAATGGATTTAGGCCACAAACAAACTTGGTTTTAGGATGACCACTGTTGCAGCCAATGGCCAGTGCTTTCCAGGAGCCAGGCAATTTATCGCACCAAGGGGTTCAGTTAAACGAGCACTCCCAGCTTCTGTTTTGTTTCCTGGAGGATATAAACAGCCAGCTACTGGAGTCTAATTAGAGCACAGAGGGGAAGGAAGAGAAAAAGCTTCCTACTTAAGGCAGTGATTATCATTCCATCACAGGATTTGAAACTACCTAGGCAGTCCACGTGACTGTACTCTCACCCATCAAACAAGACCCTCACCTGTCTGAAAGCAAAGCAAATCATGGTGTATGAACATGACGTAACTTGAAAACTTAGCAGAAATCTTTCACTGCTAACCAGAACTTATCTTTTACTGACAATAGGGAACTATCAGGTCCACCTCACAGAAGTCAAGGAAAGCAAGGATGCTTCAAAGAAGTAGAAAAGGCATTCATTCTCAGCAATGCATTGAAATTAAACCTCCTTGCTAAGGCTGTACAAAGCTTTCCTCCTACCATCTGCTTTGTCCTTTACTATATGGTCTTCCTCTACATGCATCTCTTTTTCTAACATCCGAGGAACTGATCATCCTTCTTTTGTTCCTTTTTCTTCAAAGGATTGTAACAGACTCACAAAGCCACACACCTGTGTAATATTTAGGCATGCAGATAACTGATTTTTTTTTTAGTTCTCAAAATTCTGCTTTTTACCAGATTTCTACATGCTCCAGCCGTTTTTTCTGTTTTGTTTTGCTCCATGTTGGTGTACATAAAACATCAAACGTACACCAAGGAATAACATTTTGTCTTATCTAAAAGGTCACAGTGGTAGTGAGCTGAGTGGACTGGACTCGTTTCAGAAACTGAGAGCATGATCTCAAGGGTTACATCCCACTTTAAGGAACAGACACTGCAACTCTTCAGAAAAACCCTTATCTATGGAAAATCCAAGGGTTTCAGCATTATTAATTGGCTCATCACAACCAAGAGCATACTTCATGAAAGGAGTGTCAAGAAAGGAATAAATATAAAACAATTATTCTGAATCAAGAAGTTTGTGATGCATTTGATAATCCACTCATGGGACCAACTGCATGCTTTGCTTTTCTCCTTTCTTCTTCAGAAGCCCTGTAGCACACTTACAAAATACCAGTTACAAACAGCATTGTACCAAGATAAGCAAAAGGAGCAGGGAGGAAGGAAAGGCGTAAAAACGTAATCCACGGTAAGTAAATTGCGATTACTTCACCACAAGTAGCTACAACTTCAGAATCTCCCACTGGTCAGCAAAATGGATTTGGAAATCTGAAGCTGTATCAGATGATTCTGATGAATACGAGGAACCAGAGCAAGCACGACTATTTCCTGATTTTTACCCGCTAACCTGAAAAGACAATTTCTGTTCTTCTAAATTCCATTACTCACAGGTTGAGGCAGGAGGATTTTCAGAGCTCGAGAATGGAGAGCAGCGTGCCACAAAACACAGTGATTTCACCCACACTCCTGCTCATGGAGAACCAACCCAGTTGGATCTTCTCGGCTCTTATTACTGTAAAGGAGATGAGACAGTATTTCAAGCCAGCAAAATTGCAGGATGCTGGCAACTCATTTGCAGGCAATCAACAACTGAGCTGCTGATTTCTTCTGGCTGATTTGCAGCAGCACAGAGGAAGATTATATATATAATAAAAAAAAAAAAAAAAGGAAAAAAAAGAAAGCAGAAGTTCAATCCGAGCAATATATCAAAAAAGAACATTTTCCCATTACAAGTAGGCAGTCGGTATATTCTTCTGTTCATTGTTTCAGATGCATTTATTGTGACAGAAAAACTAATGCACAAAAATTTAGCTCTTTAGTTTAAATCTGGATGTCTCATTTATATCTTTGCACAGCCACAAGACCTGGTTCTCCAAGCACTCTCCCAAATTGAAGAGAACTATACTACCCTGTAAACACATCCCTGATTAGGATGCTAGTCTTTAGCCTTAATATTATAATAACTTTTAATGTATTCAGATGGGTCAAGCCCTATTGTGCTGAACAAACTAAACTCTTCATGTAAATTCTGTTTACATCTGAAACAGAATAAATGATGAATTCACAAAATATTCCACACATATCGTGACTGATGACTAAACAGCAGCCCTATAATTATGCACACTGCTGCAAAAGCTTTTTTATTCTTGACTACGCAGGATTTTTCTGTGCTATGTTAACACATAGGGCATTTTTAATATATTTAGAATTGGGAAAAAACATGCAAAAACCCTTTTACAACTCTTAGGATTTTGAAGACATAAATAAAACAAGAATTCCAGACAGTACTTCACACGAGGAAATGGCACATTCACATAAGAATGGACATACTTGGTTCTCCCTTCTGTCCTCCCACTTGCAAAGTAAGAAAAAAATAAAAGAACATCTGGCTTGTAACCACCAGAGATCTCATGACTAACTTCCCATTTCAGATCTAAAAGAGGCTTGAGATACCCTGAAGATGGGTACCACAAAAATCTGCATTGAGAAGTAATGGAGAACTTATCTCTATAAAACAGGGATCCAACACATGGCTCCTTCAGAAAGCAAGGATTTTTCCCTGTCAGCTTATATAAAGCCAGGATTCAATCCATGGTATT
Organism: Loriculus beryllinus; assembly: GCA_039877255.1. NCBI lineage: Eukaryota > Metazoa > Chordata > Aves > Psittaciformes > Psittacidae > Loriculus > Loriculus beryllinus. The sequence goes on from JBCJKH010069932.1 coordinate 5,160, forward strand.
TCAATTTGTATAGATTTTTACAAATTGAAAGTGTCTGTCTCTCGAAAGCATTGCTTGTAATAACCAAGATTCAATGCGACACGATCTACAGGCAGAGATCTCATTAAAACTGTCTGGGTTTAACATGCATTAGTCTTACACATCAGAAGAACGATCATGCCCTAGCAATCTGAAGGGTATTAATACCAAGTGCTCAAAAAAACACAGGTAAAGCACATTTTATTTCAACAATAATACAAGAAGCATTTGATAGTGCCAAGTCTTTATCCTTTCGCATAAGCAAGAAACTGACCCCACAGCTCACATGGCTTCCACGGAACTCAGTCAGACTCTCCTGCACCTCACAGGGGGAATATATCTGTCCCTCAGAGCCCTGCTGCACTGGGAATCCCCCAAATCTGACCTACTAACCCACCCTAGCTTCAAAGCATCATGAGCATTTGGCAGCTCAGCCCTTCCTCTGAGGATCCCTGATCATGATGGTTTCAAGAGTGCGACCAATGCCGTCAGGACTGATGTAGTGTAACCCCAGGGCAGCCTCTCTTGGCATAGCTTCTTCATCAAGCATACCAGCTGGAACTACAGTGCTGCTCACACGGATGGAAACCCAGGTTCCAGACAGAAGGCAATACTAAAGTCTACCAGCAAGCAGTTTTGAAGCTTTCTCACAACAAACTAGCATCCAGAGGTGCAGTAAGTGCACATACCAGAAACAACTATGGTCACATTTGGCTCACTAATGATCTTCTCTGCACATTCCAGTGAGATAATGCTGTCTTGTGTCATCTTTCAGAAACATTTGAGGGGTGGAAGGAAAAGAAAACGGCTTGATCAAACATACAGAACAACGGTACAGTCAAAAAGCTGTCCCGCTCTCCTGGAAGAGGATCTGCTCAGAGAGGAAGATGGCTGCCCCTGATTATTAAGAGAGGCAGCAATTCCTGGCTCCCTGTCACATATTAATGCCACCAGACAAATCTATTGACTGGTTCATTACTAACTGAAAAATAACAGAGGAGCTGGTTTATGATTTCCCAGGTTAAATTCTCTTCTTTGTTACATCAATTTGACTCCTGTCAGTGCTAAAGCAGAGGGGAAGGAGAGGTCCTTGCCTTGCCCAGTGTAGAACTTTCACTGTTGGAATAATTAAGATGTACAGATTAAAACATGTGAATTGGTATGAAGGTGCCAAAAAGGAGAAAAACTGTCCTTTATTACCAGTGCATTTGGTACTTTAAATAGCAAAAAAATGCACTGAAAACCTCTGCAACTGGCCAAGTAAATCTGAGGTACAAAGGCATGGTTTAAATATAGGGGAAGAAAAATAATCAACAAATCTTACAAAAACTGCAAATGCAGAGAAACTTTTCACTCTAGTAGTTCTGTAAAGCACAGCTGGTTTTGACTTGGCAGTTCAGCTTCTGCACATTAAAATAGCCATTCTTTCCACTGTCAGAATTGGCCACGCTTTAGTTTTGATTTACAGTTGAATCCCCCTAGCCCGTTCCAATTATTCTCAGCAGGACTTTGATGGAATATGAAAATTCACAGCAGCATAATCACATCACAGCACTACTAGATGGTTAGCATTTTATTAGCTATCATCAAACAAATTGCTAGGCCTGCACTGTGAAGTACCACTGGGCTTTTGCAAAAATGTATGCTCAGCTCTTGTCAAGCTCGGATCTCGGATGAACTGGTATTTCAGATGAACGTCACTTCTAAGGCAAGGTCTGGCATGCACTACTGAGACATCCAACCTGCATCTTCAAGGCCTTTGGAGATGCCAGTCCTTAACTCAGAGGCACACGATGTGGTAAGGCAAGAGTACAGGATTATGGCTTTTAAATTCCAGTGGAAGTAAAAAAGCAATGAAATGAACAACAAAATAAAGCTTTGCAATTCACAGCCTTCCTTACACCCCTATGCCTGCCATTAACATTTTAATCATTACTCAGATGGTCAGATGCAGGCAGTGTTGCAATACTTTCCATGTCTTACTAATCCAGTTACAGCTGCTCTGGAAAGCTGCAGCTTGAAGAGTATCTGAAACTGGCTTTGGATTTTTATCAACTGTATGAACATACAAGGAAGAGTTATGCACAACACACTCCTGATCACAGTTTCCATGGGCAGTATTTTAACCCAAGAATTACTCTACCAAATAAACTTTTTGCTAGCCTTAAACACATCCTTTGTCCCTCCCTGTATTTGGGTATTACTCACTTGTCTGAAAACACTGTAATGAGCAACACCTTTGATGAGATCCGGGTTCAGAGACACCCCTGGGACTGAACTGAATCTGCCAAGTGTCAGGTCTGTCCCAGCAAAAATGCAGCCATGCACCACAGAACATCGTCTAGGAAGAAGTGCAAATAGCTTCTTGCTGTATTCAGTTTTTCCATCTGCAAGATGTATCAAGCAAGCATATCCCACCACTGCATAAGCATACAGATGAAGATATGAGAGCAGCTCTTAGACTGACACAGGGGCTTCCTGACCAACACAAAACTGCCTAAGGCTTCAGGCTGGTGGAATGCAGGCTGAAGAACCTCACGTCCAGTCAAAAGACTACACATCTCATTCAGGACACCAATTATTTCTGTAAACTCTAGTTTTTATTACAACCCTGTATAATGAGAAATAGATCTGTGATCTATTAGAGTATGTCTAATACTCTGACATGATTGTCAGAGAAGATCCTTTGCCCATTGATTTGCTTGGATCCCCATTCCAGAACTACAGAACTGTCTCAGGGGGCACCCAAAGCATCAGCACAATTTTTCAGCTCCCTAACAGGCCCTCCCATATAAAAGATCCGTTGTCCCCTATCACCATCACTTTCATTGTTCGACTTTAGTCATTACCAAGCTTGATAATGTACTTCTACAGCAAGAGCTCCAAATGACATCAGATGAGGCCTTATACCACCAGTGATCTACAAGGAGCTTCTGCTAATGGCACTAGGCTGCAAAGCAAAGTTTTGAAAGGTAAGAACTGGAAGCAGAGCTGGCTTCCAGGAGTGTGAATGTGCAACCAGGCACCTTCCTGTGTTAGGAGTACTCGCCAAATGAACAGCAATGCTCCCATGGAACACTGAAACCGACTTCCCGCAGCTCCCAGCACAGGTCTCAATGCAGGCGGAGGATTATTCTGCAGCACCTCACTTCTGCAGTAGGGACCACCACAGTTCTTTCAATCACCTGTCAGTGTGTGAACCTTACTAGAACATCCCAGTCTGCATTTTTGTTCATTGCATGCCCTTCTTTAAACTCATGAGATGTGGTAATAATGGTTATCTTTTAAGTCAGTTGGTATATGACTTCCATAAAGCTAATATGGTCTGTGTCAATTCTCCCAAGTAAAAAATCCTACACATCACACAAATTGCTAGTGTAATTTCAGGCCAGTGCTGCTGTTGAGCAGCACAAATCTGCTACAGAATAGGCTTTTTCCTCAGGTGCACATTACAATTAGATTAATTCCCTCTACACGTAAGAAGTGCACCGCTTGTTCACAGAGACAGGTAGCCCTGTTATATCAGAATACAATCCCTCCTCTTAGTGCTCCAAGGCCTGCATTTGGCACAGGAATTTCTGGCTCTCACTCTTAGCTCACCAGCTGTTACATGAAAATAACAATTACTTGATTTTACCTTGTAACAGTATTACGGGGATTTAAATCGGTGATAGCTGTAAAACATTCAGACAGTAGAGCCACAAAGAACTGTTTAAGTGTTTTGAGAGATAGAAACTGTTACAGCATTAGATCAGCGGTAAGGAACAAGTCCTCGCTTTACACTGCATGAGCAGTGGGTGGCAAGATTAGCAGTCAGTTAAACAATCTACTAGCCAAGAAATCACAAAGTGGCCCATGTGGCTGCTGCGCATTTACTCATCCAGTGCTTACAAACCGTGCTGCTCTTCCATGAGCTTCTAACTCTTGCGCATGTAAAGTTGGCATGGGAATATAAAGCGATCTTTATTTATGAGACAGGGGGCTGCAGAGGGAAAGGGAGATCCAAGAAACTTCCTTTAAAGCTATTCTTTAAAATAACTCCAATAGAATGAAAATAAATAAAACAAACCATAAAGCAAAACAGAAATGCAATTCATGAAGAATGCATAGCCTGTGGGTCAGTACTTCAGCTACCTCAGTTCCTTTCTCTGCAACATGAATCAGAAACAGCAACTCTGTGGAATATATTAAAAAATAATAACAACAAAGCAACTGCAGCCTACTAACCTCTGGAATGTCCAACCTAGCAACTTTTAAAACTCATGTGCTTTGGTCAAAAAACCCCCAAACCCAAACTCTAATTTAGATATCTATGCTTAATCACAGCATCTTATTGTACAGAGTACAAGCTAACCACACCACCACAGTAGTAAGAGCATGGATGGCAAAGATAAACAGCCTTCAATAGTTATTAATAGTTAACCTTCCCCACATCAATTTTCCAGCTAGTTCTCTATGTCATTTCTTACACATTTCATCCCCCTCTTCACGTAAGTTATCAAATTCAGAACAGTAGCTGAACTGCCAAGAGAAATGCAGGATTTGAAATTTAAATCAAAAACCAGAATCTCAGTTAATTTCTTATGCCCTTGACAGCATATGGTGGGGGAAGAATTGCTTACCCTGGTGAAAAGGAATACGGGAACTTGGTGTTTATTTGCATTCCTTCATCTCAAATTGTGGCTTTTGTGGGCACTGGCTATTTGCTCAAGATGCTGAACTCTTTGCTTTGAACTGCCTCGGCAGTTTCAAATAAGAGCATGACATCTATGAAAAGCAGCTGCAAATAAGGTGGCATCAATCCAGCTGACTAAGAAGATGAGATGATGAAAGGCAAAACAAGAAGACACACATGTATCTCCTCTGGAGTAGCAGCACATGCCAACGAATAAGCAAAAAACCCTCTCGCTGGAAAGGGGGCAACCCAACAGTGCAAAGCCTGAGGATATCCTTAGTGAGACTTGCTCATGCTTTATACTACAGTAAAGCAGCTTTTGAGTAGAACAATGTACTCACGAGCTGTGCAGAAGCAGTCCACCCTTCCGGGGACCTCAGTGTTGAACAAGGCAGTGGCTGATTAAGTCACAGGGAGCACCTTTGCTTCAGAAAATGACTCAAGACTGAACACACGGCAAGATGCAAGTCCCCTGACACACGAAAGAAAGCTCCATCACAAAACCAAACACCATAAAACCTTTTCACTGGACTGTGCTGCAATGCAAGGGAGGGCATTTAATTGGGAAATAGCACCACCTGGTGACTCCTGCTACTAAGGGAGAAGGAAACGGTCAACTTTGCCACAGCAGGACAGGAGGAAAAGAGGAAAGAGCACTGGCTAAATGGGGAACCAACAGCCTGGGTAAGGAGGGAGAGAGGACTGCACGACAGAGTTGCAAGAACTAGACAGGTGGGACAGAGTGAGACGGAAAGAAGAGTGTCTGAACTGTTTCCCCTTTGGAAACAAGAGGCATCTCCCACTGCTGTTACCACCTCGTGAGGCCTGTGTGACAGACAGTAAGTGTGGTGTGAATGTAGCAGTGGCAGCTGCAAAGGGATGCCCATAACCCACACATAAATCACTGTTTTAATGAGCCAGGAATGAAATGAAAGGGGAAAAAAAACCCAACCCAAAACCACACCCAACATCCAAACCTGCACAGTATCAACTATGTTGTACACCACATAGAGATATCTTGGGCTCATACCAAAATGAAACCCATAGCTGAGGGACTCCATAAAGTCGCTACTGTCCAACAAGAAATTTCTCTAATTGCCTTCTATTGATCCCTGAATCATAGGATCCTCCTGATCAAGGTATAACACAGAAGAGCAGCCAAACCTATCCTGTCATATATGCCCTGTGATAAGGGAGCATATTATCTTACAGTCCATAGTATGCTCTTCCACCTCTTCATTCCCACCATCCCAGTTCACTTTAATGACCTCTCCCTGTTCCTGGCTCACTGATTTCCTACCTGAGCACCATCACAGACACTTGAATATGACCACTTCCATGTTCACCACTTCATTTCTCAGGTGAGGAGGAGAAACGAGAGCCTTGGTTTACCATGGGAAAATTCCTGCTATGGTGCCACAGTGGTTGTTGCCACACATTATCCCACTGCCAGCAAAGGAGGAACCAAGAACAACCTTAAAACATGTTTCCAGCATGTGAAACCTCAACAGGGAGGAACTAAATAAAGCAAAGGCAAACAAAGAAAAATTGCAAGTCATTCATTAATACCTATGTCATTTTAGTGACAGCAATACCTGATTTTGGCAACTCAAATGGTTAGAGTTTCTTTTCTGAACAAACTGGGGAAACCTCTTAACATCTGCAGAATGCCATCCTCCTCCTGGCCTCCCTATCTCAAGATGGACATGCAGTTACAAAAATCCACTCAGTGTACTACTCTTCGCACAGATAAATTCCTATTGAAAGTACATTAAAAATCTGTGTGAATAACGTCTGCTTAGGAATCCTGATAACTGGCCCTGAGCTTGAAAAATTAAGTAAAGGATAAGTGTAAGTGTAAGGAAGTAACTTAGAAGTTGCTCTAGCTCACACTGTCAATGATAACAAGTATTGATTGTAGAGGCTGTTATCTCTATCGGCCATATACGCACACACCAGCATACCAACCGGGTTTAATATCATTCATCATCATTGTGCAAGGCAGGGATCAGAGAGACTAAATTCAATTTTCAGACTGCATTCATAAATAACTGGAGGCTTTCACCACAGTTCAGTAAACATGTTAGGCAACAGCATCCTGAAAAATGTTGGTTTAGAGTACAGTTTGGCAGCAAAAAAAAAATGGGATAACAATTTGTGTTACTCTTTCCAAACCAAATTCTTTTCCTAAGTGAACCTCCCCCACATGTGTTTGCAACAGCTGAAGCTCTTAAAATTACGACAAAAATATGAGGAGAAGATAACCTTTGACCTGAACTGCTGTTTGACACAAGCTTCTGTTCATACTCCAACACCCTGTCTCTTCCGCTGACAAATCCTATCATTAAGGGCCATAATTTCAAAATACATGGCTTGTTAGTGTCATTTACCTGTTCCCACATAGAAGATACTAAAAATCTTCCAGCCAGTCTGGTACTGAGAATCCCAACATTACAGTTTCATATTCCAGATTGCCTACAAATCCAAACAAAGTACTTTAATTAAGTGAAGGTGGTGGCTCTTACGCAATTAAAGATATTCACAACAACTAGATACAGCATTTGAGGAAATGGCTCTTGTTCAGTTTTCCATTTCAGGAATATAAAGATTGTTCACTGGCTGCCTGGAAAATTTGTTAAAAGGCTGAATTACCTTCAAATCTGCCTGTCCAAGCTCGGTAAGCAACACAATTCAATGTTCAGACATTCCCTCCCCGATTTGAACTACCTCACCTGCAACTTATTACTGCATTTCATCCCGAAGAGGAAGAAAACAGCCACACAAATTATGAGTGCCAACTGAAACACCAGTTGAAAACATCAGTCTTGGAGAAAAAAAACCAAAAGCCTGATCCCTTCTCTTTTGCAGCAATGGGCAACAGAGAGGAAGGAGGCAGAGTTTCAGGGTGTAGCTATATAAAGCCATTTCCCCTGAGAAATAGGAACCAGCCTATGGCCCCAGATCTTCGCTCCAAATCAGTAGAGCACTAGTACAGGGTATGTCACCTACCAAAAGCCAGAGGCAAAAATACTCTTCCTTGCCTCTCCATTGGCCAAAGGCAGCCAGACATCTTAAGGTCCTTTCCAACCCTAACGATTCTATGATTCTATGATTCTATATCGGCCACCTTGAGTGGTACAAGGAACACCACAAAGGTGGGACAAGGGCTAAGGATTTTGTTCCTGGTTTTATTTCCAAAACCTCTGCTCAGCTGATTTTAGCTGACGCAACAACCTGTAAAATCAGCAGTCTGCAAGCAATCACTGAAAGGTCTCAGGTAGTCTCTCCCTTATCCAGTCTAAAGGTTGGCCAGCATTAAAACATGTTCCTTCCTCTGGGGCACAGGGGAAGGAGGTGAGTTGAGATTTACTGGAATTTGCCATTATTCGTTACCTATAATTAAATGTAAATAACATGTACATGCAGATAATGTATAGACACTGAATGACATCAAGGAGAGGTCTAAAACCCTTGAAGCTGAGGGATTTAATTTCCTGAATTGATACACAGGATTAGCAAGAGACAGCCAGACGTTTGGGTAAACCTAAATCTGTGTTAACAAGTCTTTCACTAAACCATTATGCTTAATTAACTTAGATTAATAGTGATTTCATGTTCACCCATTGTCTGAATCTAAAGTTTTCCCTAATTCAGTAAACATCAACACTTACTTTAAAAAGCATTCTATAAAGACCTGCCTGGTGCCTTCCCCTCTGTCACCATGCAAGGAAACAGAAAAGGTAACAGCAAGCACAGTGTAATAAAACACAGGGCTGAGGGTTTTATCTGTGGGTTTACTGTGTGCTGTTGTGAACTTAATGACAGTAAAGCTATCTGCACCACACAGGCTCATAAATGGAAGACATTATCAGCGCAAGACTGTGTCCCTTAAGCAGTTGATTTCTTGAATGTGCTCAGCTCCCATCGATTTTGTTGGGAATTAAGCCTATCAACTCCTAAACTTGTGCCACAAAATACAACTTTTTACAGAAAGTCCTTTAAAATGAGCCAAAATGGGTTTTGTTGCTATTGTTAAGGCACCTTCATCTCTCCACCACAAGAATAACCACGACATAAATATCCAACTTGAAACTGACTCAGAGAAGAAAGATTTTATTCACCTGGGCAGTTCTTCTCATCTTCACTCAGAAACTGGAAACCAGAAATGGTCAAAAGTATATGGACTTCACAAATCTTAACTGAAAATACACAGGGAATTTCAATTGGAATGCTACACTATAAGGATTGGTACATTTAAGGACATCTCTTCACGGGACAAGAACAGTTGGGGCCAGAAGAGTGGATTTGATCTGTCCTTCCAAAGGTAAAGAGGAGTTGCCCTCAGGACATACTTCAGTATGTCAGTCACAACCTGAGTGTTCAAGATAGCATGGGACGGAGTCTAAAGCTCCTGCTCTCCCCAGACACAGTACAACGACAGGCACAGGGATTTTGGACATCAGACCTTTCCTTTCAGATGGAAGAGTGCAATATAAACAATTCTGCAGGTTCAGCTGGACAAAAGCGCTTTGAAACATAAATGAAACAATGCTCATTAAGATAAAGTTACAGCTTTAAAAGGAAAGGAAACTGGAGGCTAAACTCAAAGGAGAGGTGGCAGGAGGTTTCACCACACCTTATTATTTTGTATTTATTATACTCCCTCCATCGTTTTGCTCTGCATGATTTTCTATTTCCTTATTCTCAGCTTCTCTTCCCCTTGCTCCTGCTCCAACTTTACCCTCTGTGTTCCTCATTCCTTCCCTCTGTGCTCCTCAGTCCCTCACAACACTCCTCCAATGCTTTCCCTGGGTCTCTGTTTTGGTCCTCTACTTCTTCCTGCTCTGTTAAGTCTTTCTTTATGCCTTTGTTCCTCCAAACCTCCTCTATGCAGACTTTTACACTCCTTTTAATACTGGTCATCACTTAGAACTAGTCCCAAAAAACTTTTTAGGCTGCAGTATTACCACTGTCCTTCAGAGAGACTTCAAACATTTGGACGTACAGAAAACATAGTGCCAAAGGTTTGCTCTCAGCTTTTCTCCACACCAGCCTAAAGGAGAAGGGAAACCTGGCCACAAAACTCTGGATCAGCTTAATAATACCCGGTGGTCAAATAAAGCAACATCTCCAAAGAGTCTACCACATGCTGAAAATCAAGGAGAGGTAAAAATGAGCTACTTATCTGCTTTTAATATTAAATGTCGGGAATTGCTTAAGAGTTGTGTTATCTGAAATACCTAATTTACATCAACTTTTTTTCTCTGTCCTCCACACAGCACCTGCATTCCGCTGTATATTAAAGTATGCACTGAGCTTTAAGCCTGGGATTCAATTCAGCCCATTCAGCAAAGGCTGACCGATGTACTCTGATACACTGCTGAAGAGGGATTACCCCAATGCTTAGAATCAAACGTGCTTAAGGATGCTACCCAAATTAGGGCTTCAACAACATAATCTTAAATCAGCATTTGTGCTACCTGGGTTTATACAGCTGCCATTTTTGCAACATAAACTGTGCTTCAAGTGTCTCTATAATGCCCAAACATGCATTTATTCTTTTCAAGCACACTCTGCAGGTAAAAAATATAAAGCAAACTATCCAAGGGGGAGAAAAATAACTATCAAAGGGCAGAACAATTGCCTGGCAAAAGACTATTCACACAAACTACACTCTGCTGCTGGAGTCATAACAGTTGAAGACATTAAATGTAGGGGAGAATGTTCAATTCCTTCACTGACATTCAGGCAAACTAAGACAAAAATGAAGTACAAATTTCCTTGAATTTTTCACAACAGTGAGATTGTCCAAAAAATGAAAAATGCTGAGTTAAGGGATAGGGTAAGAAAAAACATGTTTGCAGCACACTCCAGAACTGAATATCCTAAAAGCAAGACTGCATGGTACTGCAAAGGCTGAAGTCAGAATGGGTTATGCACCATATGAAGGACTTCTGGCCTAAATGTGGTTAGAAGTTCCCTGTTCATATCAGCTTTAACAAGGTACATTGAAAGTGTTAATTTTGTGACTCTTAAAATAGACATATTTAGTACAGTAAGGGGAAAAATAAGTAAGATTACAGAATCATAGAATAGTTAGGTTTGGAAAGGACCTTAAGATCATCTAGTTCCAACCCCCCTGCCATGGGCAGGGTCACCTCACACTAAACCATGTCACCCAAGGCTCTGTCCAACCTGGCCTTGAACACCACCAGGGATGGAGCATCTACAACTTCCCTGGGCAACCAAGGAAGCCAGCATAATGGGCTTCCTATTCTACAAAGAGAATTTGTTCTTTCTCATTTCCCAAATCCCTCCAGGAATTAACCAACCACCAGATTTATCCAGCTACAAAGTGGAAGCATGCCCTTACAGGCTGGTAGTGGTGTGTGTCAGTTACTGAGAGGTTTTCTTTTAAGTTAACAAAGACTGTCTTAAGCAAATAAGCACAGTATTTGCTTCCACAGGCAGCAGAAGGTGCTTGAGATTAAATTGGGACTGCACATGGACAAACACCTCAAATTTTTAAGTTGTTAATATGCTTCTAATTCCTCAGTTACTAACCACAGTGATAACATATTTTCTCCCCCTTAAATCAAGTAGTTAAAAATGAATTCACATCCCAAGGGCCAAGCTGAGCCTTCATGTCAAACAACACATTCAAGAGAGTCCTCTCAGGGGTACTTTTCACATCAGTCTTTGGGAAGCCCAGGGATCCCTACTACAGTTTCTCTGGGTTGGCACACACCAGATATTGACAAAATACCTAAGGATTCCTCTTCTGCCTCTGAAGCAACACATGGGCACATCTGGAGAACACACAATCCTGGAGACAAGGTACCAACTGCTGATGACAAGCATAAACCAGAGAAGGTTAAAGCTAATCCAGTACCCACTGTATTGCACAGGTCGCCAGTGAGCATAGGAGGAAGCAAAAATTACTTCAGACACATCACACTGCTCAGAAGCACAGCTTTGCTGATGAACCGTTAGATCCTATCAATACTTACGAAGATTTGTTTGCTGCAGAATTAAATGGGACAAAAAATGAATTTTTCAAAGTTAACCCCACTTTAAGAAACACTTATAACTCACTTCGGCTCTGTAAACAGGCTTTAAAGCAAAGGAAAATTTGCTTCAGAGAGTCCCTGTACATGAGCCCCTGCAAGAGGCTGATATTTATCATTTTAAAGTAAGATTGCCCTTACAAGTTTTTTCTAGTCCCCTGCAGTTGTGTGTGGCAGAGGCTGACCGGTCCAACCGGGACACCCGATGACGTCTGCAGCATCCTGTCTCTCTGCTGACAGAGGAGGAAACAATAACTCGGGGACACAAAGTATTTAGTAGCTGGATTTCAGGCACATGTACTTCCACATGTTGCCCAAATAAGAACATACTCTGTCCAAAACAAGAAGTGCAAAACCGTTAACTGCTCTACCAGCTCCTCCAAGAAATATAAAAACCACACACTAACCAGCATTTATGTTTAAAAACAGCCAGGCAAAAATACAAAGCATTTGTTCCACTGCCTGTTGTTCAGCTTTCAAGAGCAGCCCCGCGAGGCTGGAGATTGTAAATTAAACCACTGGCATTTGCTTAGACAAGGCTCTGCTCCAAGCTGGCCTCCCATCCACCTCCACTGGCAGCTTTCTAAAGCTTGGATTTGTCTTCGCAGAGTGGTGTTCAAACCTGTGAGTGTTCACAGGAAGGTTGTATAAGATGTTTCAGCAGAAAACTGAAACGTGTCCCCTCCTGGTATACTACAAGTTAAGCTGAGATGGAATTTAAAATATTTCCTTCCACCTCGGCCCTTATGCCATTATTCAACCCCTACAAGTTAAGCAAAGAGAAGAAAAACACCTATGTGAATAAAACCATCTTTTATGCTTGTTTACTTCAGCAGTGTGTGCCCCACGGCAGCTCTCACGCACCTTCTGGTGAGGGGCTGCAGAGTTATATTCACACGAACTGCTCCTGAGCTGTAAGCATAAGGTAGGTAGTGGGGGCACAACAAGCCCTGACAAGGAGCAGAGGAAGTATGAGGTGATCTAACCCATCGGTATAATTAGCACTGGAGGGAGCTAGGGTTCTTTTTTGATATATATTTTATAACATAGCCCATTGTCCAAAGGAAGTAGAGGGGGAAAAGCAAACCAGCTTAAATCTGCTGTAAAGGTTCGCACGTTAAGCATTTAGAAATACCAGGCCATGTCAAGTAGAAGGAAAAGGCCAGGATGAACACTAAGGTCGTAGTGACCTTAAGATTTCCTTCAGGGAAAGCCCATGAGTGCAAAAATCTCCAGGGAAGACAGGAAATGGCAAGCCCTCCTTTCCCTGCCTGCACTACCCAAGGACGAGCTGTTCCCACCTTTGTCCTCACACCACCCCTGCAGAAAGCTCCAGGGACACCAGAGCAGCCACAGCCAGGATGGTGATGCACCACTGAAGGTGAGGAGAAACAAGCTGCTCTGCCCTCCACAGTTTACTTTCCAAGGGGAAGGTGGAGTTAATACAGCAGACCTGCTAAAGCCAGATGCGTTCCACTTCAACTTGCCCCTCTGTCTTCCCCCTCAAAACCAAAGCGTAGGAAATGAAGAGCACGGTGCCTGCCTCGATCTCATCCGAACAGAGACACAACCATGAAATACAGGATCAACAACAGTCTCTGGAGGCAAACAGCATCTGAAAGAGGGAACAGCACAGAGGCTAAAGACAGGTAAGAGCAACCAAAGCAGAGCTGTGGCTCCAGCCTCCCTGGAAATGCTTCTCAACAAGCAATTGTTGGGGACTCAGTTTTAGACAGAATATGTCAATCCTGCCTGTACACTTACAGCACCCACATACCCAGCTCAGACACAACCCAATGCTAGCAAAACTTACCAGCACTGTAATTTACATACATTCCCTTATGCAAAAGCCCTGCAGGTTCAGAGGCAGCCCATGAGCAGCTCAGTTAATGCCTACTTTGCCACCTCCTTAAACTGCACTGCAATTGCAATACACACTATCAGTAAGGGAAATCAGTGCCTTGGAAACAAGTTGCACCATCAACCAGGATCTTGGAAAACATACTTTAAATGTGAATAAGAGGTGGCCTTTTAATATGGCTTGACTTATGCTAGTTAAAAGGAATTGTCTGATGAGAGGGTTTTCTTTTTCCCTGCACATTTCTTACATGCAGTTTCTGGTTGCTTCACAGAGCCTGCCTCAACACTACTACACAGAGTAGGGCTAAAACTGCATTCATCCGTGTATTATAAAAGAAAGCTTATTACCAATTTAACTTCCTTATTTTGGTAGAAAGAATTTCTTTTTTTCCTCAGAATTACTGTAACCGAAGAAGTTTCACAATTTTTCAGCCAATACCAAGAAATCAAACAGAGGGGCTTGAAGCAAGGGCTTGGGGAAACCTAAAGAAAACCCCAAACTGGTAACATTATAAGCAAAACCAAAATAAATACAATTTGAGAGACAGTATAACCACAGCCTGCAAATGATTTCCGGATAATAGCCACAGCATGGTGTCATTCAGCAGCAGATGGGAGCTGAGAGGTGATTATCAGTGGATCAGAGCTGATCATGTGCAGCAACAGTCACCAACTATGGGGTATTCTTTTGCTGTCCAGTTGATTTGTATTAACAAGCTTCCTCTTCAGAGGCTTTGCAGCTACTGAAAGTAAAACCTGCTTCAAGTCCTGCCTTTGGATGTTTCGGAAAGCCAGTTTGGTTGTGCTGCTGGAAACGAAAACAGAACGTGGCCTCCGCTCGCATCTTTTCCTAGAAGGATGCTCCAGTGATGACCCAGCCTATTCGCTTTTCTAAGCAATCCCACCTAAAACTTTGGGGAAGATATGAGTAAATTGAAAAGCTTTGCTGATATGGCAGGAAAGCAGTAAGGCCAAGGTCCACATGAAACCCTGAATTCTATTAAATGCTGAGAAATTGTTTACCTACGTATTTAATGTCTACATTGCAAAAATCTGATTGTTGCCATTTAAATATTTTATAAGTTAATAGCAAAAGGCTAGTTTAAGCTTCTGAACATACTTGTTTAGTGGTACAAGAGAAAAGGCATTTCTCACTTGGTATGTAACTGGATTTTTATGCAGTATTTTTCAAAAAGAAACCAAACCAAGCAAAATCACCAGTCCCAGTCCCCATGAGTATCCTGGTAGACTGTTCTTTTGAACGGCAAAGCAGGGCAATGTAGAATGTAAGTGCTATGTGCACAAATTAAGTGCAAACATCAGAGCATTCTTCACCAAGGAAGAACATAATTTCTCAAGGAAATGAGGCATAAGTAGTCATGCTAACCAAGTGTCTGGCTGTCTGCTTCTCAGTTCCCTGGGGACTAAAAAATTATTGTCCAGTTTTACATGTGATTTGATGTTTCACCACAATGCAAAGAAGTAAGTGGCTACGAAAAAGACACAGAGGGTTCCTTTGATCGAAAGGCTGACCAGTCCAATCTTCTTTTTGGTACCATCTTCAATGTCTGCACTACTATGGTCCCTCTTGTTTTGTTTTAGGCTACAGCACTGCAGCATTGATGCATGCGCAGCTTCTGCACCTACGTAGCATTACTGTCTTCAGTAGGATGCTCAACATGTAGACTCCCTCGCACTTATCTAGTGAGAAGAAAGGTCCTTAACTGGTACAACCCACCCAGGGGTGCATTCTTGTTTTTAACAACAATACTCCTATTTGGGTTGGGACATTCAGGCACTAAGAGTATTAATAATGAAAACATTTTAGAGTCAAAAGAGTAGTAAAATTGTCTTTTATAAACACCAACACAAACCGAAAGGTTCTCAGTCATACATGTTCAGTGTAATAGATATTTGGAGAAGAAGAGTGGATACTTAAGTTTTGCACTGAAAGGCCTGATGCGTGCATATGCTCACCTATAGGAATTTGTTCTCCACCAGCAGAATCCAGAGCTTTACATTGTCATGATACAAAGGTAAGAAAAACAGAGATTTTCTCCTTAAGAAAACTATCATCATATCCCCAATTACTCTGAAAGTCAAACAAATCCGAGCTCGATTCTGATCTGCATACTGAGGTATGAGACATTGCTAAAGGTAATAAACCATTCTCCATACCAGCAAATGGGATTCAGTTGTGGAGAAACACCTGAGGAAACCTTCTCCACAGAGGAAATGTCACTCCTTTTACAAGCATCGGCTTACCAGCTTCAGACTACACGCTAGCAGAACGCATGGCAGCAAGTGACTTCTTATGAGCAAGAAAACCGAAACACAAATGGGGTGAAAAGAATGAAGTCTCGAGCAAAGAGGCTGTAGGCATTATGTTTGGAAAGAACTTCCCACAGTAAGAGCAGCTAAGCTCTGAGACACAACCCTGTGACAAGAGAAACCTTCATCTTGAGTTTTTAAGGAACAAACAAAACAAACATGTCAGGAAAGTTAGAAGAGGAGCTTTAGGGTCAAGGGATGACCTCTAAGCCTCTTCCTTTCTTAACTGCTTGGGTCCTGTGATGAACAGTCACAGCATAAAAATGTAATAAACAAAAACACAAGGAAAAGAGTAATGGAGGTCACTTTAGACGGTAGTTAGCCGGCCACCTCCCAAAGCCTCACTGAAGGGCTGTCAAAGTTTCCTCAGGAAGTGACAAAGACAAGAAACTTTGCCTCAGCCCCAAACCTGGCAATCCCTCCTGCGACTGCCACACAGAGTTATGTCAGGACTTGGCAGAGAGCTGTAAATCACTCCTCCAGCCCACATAAAGACAACGTCGAGAGCCAAGGCACATGGCACTCAGCAGCCACAGCCAGATTAGGAAACCTGGCATCCAGACACATCTCAGCACTGAAGCATGGCTCAGGAACACACCAGCCCACCTCCTTCACCCCCTCAGGAGGGTGCCCGCTCAGGGCAAAAACGTCACGCCAGTCAAATGGGAGCTGCACTTCATTTCACTGCATAAACTGGGATGTAGCTAAAGCCTGCTCAACCCCAGGAAGAGGCAGTCTCTAGTACAGGCAGAACTGCTGTGAACAACAGGTGGGACCGAGAGACCAGGAAGAGTTTGAGGTGGCGAGACAGGACTTGGAGCAGGTGCTCAAGTATTTGCACTTACAAAAATTAACACCTTCCGCATGCAGATATCTCACTGCCCAGCACCAATAATTTACTGTGGAAGCAGTTCAGGAGCAGGCTTGAGGCCACTTGCATACTCAAGAGAGCATTAATAATTGCACCTCTGCGGCTTTTACACCTCAGGCTGTGAGGCACTGCACAATTACGTAGGCATCCTGCTCCTGCCAGCCCACCATGTTCCTGCTCCTGCTAGCTGGAACCATCCCTCCTCAAAGAGCAGAGCATTCTTGACTTCGTGAATAACAAAGTGTGGCATCAACAAAGCCTGCCTCCCAAACTGACTCACCTACCCTTTACCTGCCCCTATTTCCTCTCTGCGGTTCTCTTGCTGGTGTCACCTTCACCATCTAGAAACGCCAAGACCATCCCCTCCTTGCTGTTCCAGATAGCTCCCATCACACCCACAGAGAGTTTTAAGAACCCCAAAATATTCTGGAGGAGGAGGAAGTGAAATGCAGATACCCAAATCCCAGTTTTGTTAGATTTACACTAAAAATTACAGGCCATGTTCCCTCATGGCAATGCAGGGCTACATTCAAAAGCAGATACTTACTCCCCACCTCTAACACAATGGCTGCAGGCCAAACACTGACCCTGGAGCACTGGGCTAGTTTATTGGGCCAGCAGCATGGAGTACAGCTCTGGGTTCTCTATGTAAGTCTCTCCTCACCTTCCCATCTAGACTCCTACAGCCAAACAGGGCTTGTGGGAGAAGCTGGCTTTGAAAACATTGAGCCAGCTACAAAGTTTCCTCACTGGGGAACTGTGAGGGGGCAGAAATAGCCCAAGCCCATGCCCTTCGCATGGCTGAGGGCCACAGACCATCAGTGATCCTCCTGTCTTTTAGACGGGCAGCCCAGGGCTTTGTTCAGAAGTGAAGAGGGACACAGGTTTACAAACTGATTTAATCCCTATTTCTAAGAAGCATATGAAGTAATCTTGGGACTTGGACATGCCCAGACCAGGGGGTCTACTAGATACAATACAGATTAACCTACCAGGTGCAGGACCTACTGAACAGACAATCTCCAAGATTCCTTTTGGTAGACCTGGAAACACATTTCTGAGTTATCATCTAGTTTTCAAGCAGATCAGATTAATGCCTGCCCTTGTTTACAGAGACAAGTATGGAGTTTCCCTGTTCTGGAATCTGTCGGAACTTCCTGAAGGGATTCATCATCTAGAGGATTCCTCTCTTCTAGGAAAACAGTGTTAACTTCCATAGTAAATGGGATGGTCTGTGATCAAAAGTAGATGGTTTTCTAGGATTATACCCTATTAAAACACAGGAAGGATCATCTCACTAACTACTGGCATCTATAACTACAGGCACTTATATCTTCCTAAGTGTTCCCACTGCCACCCTGTCATTTTAAGGAATCTACAGAGTAATTGCATACTCCTAGTAACACAGAGCTGCTTTATAGGTTTCTTTTCCCGTCTTAAAAGAGGTAAACAATTGCCTTGCAAAACCTCCAGTATATTTTGATGTTACAAACCATCAATAAATAATGGGCAAGAGGAACATCATCCCACAAGACAACTTCATCTCTATAAAATTACAGGATTTTCTGCTGGGAAATAAGACGCATCACATATTCTACCACAGACTCTTCATGTTTGTGTAAACCACATTTATTTTGTCTCTGTGCCATTTTGAAAGTCAGCAGCAGGAATTCTACCCGAGAAAGGAGGAATGGTCACTGCCAAATACTCTGGGTTGAACTCTCCAGTGCCCTGGTACCACATCCTGACACTGACTCCAGAGGCAATGTACCCACTCCTGCTGGTTTAAGTGTCAACACCAGTAAGAGAGAACTCAAGTGTCTGTATTTGTCTGGGGCTTTTTTTAAATGCCCAACTTGCTGATACTGCATAGAAGAATTCACTCTAAAAGGCCTTCATTCATGCAGCTTTTCTGAATGCTTACAGAGATGGGGATCTAAAAGCAGCCTAACCTACACATGGTAATTTGGTATGTTTGATTTTAAATATATCAGTAAATCACAGAACCGTTAGGGTTGGCAGGGCCCTCTGGAGATCATCCAGTCCAACCCTCTGCCAGGCAGGGCCACCTAGAGCAGGTTACATAGGAATGTGGCCATGAAGGTTTTGGACGTCTCCAGAGGAGACCCCACGACCCCCCCGGGCAACCTAAACAAAACCGATTAGTGATGCTCTGCCAGCAGCTGTCAGCAGAGGAGATTCTCTTCTCCAGCGGTGCTTGTACCAACCCGGCGAACACAGTTTTGCTGTTAAAAGTCTCAGAGCGCAGGGCATAGAGGGGGCAGGAGAGCCAAACTGCACAGCTAAGCACATTGCTGCTCCAGATGTGAAACGCACACACGGGCTCGCCAAATCGAACAAAAAGGGGACGGGGGAAAAAGAAAAAGCAACGGCAGAAAGGGCATTCCCACAAGGAGCCGAGCAAAAGATGCCCTGAATAAACACAAGTAAGTCATTAAACAAAGCACCGACACAGCACACGGGTGACACAGCGCGCCCGGGACAAGGAGCCGCCCAAAACGGCGTTTTCGGCGCCGTTTTCCTCCCTTTCGCGTCCCACCGTCGCTGCTGGGGCTCGGCGAAGCCGTCGCTGCGAGTGACAGGACGGCCAGGCCTGCCGCGGGGTCTGCGGGCAGCGAAACCCTCCCGGACGCTTTTCAGAGCTCCGGCACCGGAGGGAAACCCTCCACCGGGACAGCACCACCGCCTCCCGCGCCCGGCAGAGCCCGGTTCGGGGGCGGCCCCTCTCCGGGGAGCGCTGCGGGAGGCTCTCCCCTCGCACCACCAACCCACTGCGCCCGTCTCACTTCTAAGAAGTTCAGAAACAAGGCAAAACCTACACGTAAAAGGGCACCAAAGCCCCCCTCCCCCTCCCGCAGGGTGCGGGTGCCAAGTCTCGGCGTGGAGGAATCCACCGCGGCCGAGCCCCCCTGCCCGGGACGGGGAGACGCGGCTCCTGCCGGGAAGGAAAAAGAGAGAGGGGCTGGAAGCACTCCCGTTTTTAGCAAGCACCTCATCTCCCTCAGTCCCGACCTGCCAGACGGCAAGGGAAGGAAAGGGGGGAAGCGACCCCCGCGGTCCCCTGTACTCACTCCAAGCAGACACACTTTCAGCTCGCGTATCGCCATCATCTGCCCGGGGCCCGGCCGCTCCGCATCCCCCACCGCCACGACCGCTCCGCACTGCCCCTTCGCGGCGCGCCACAGCTCCCTCCGACACCGGGAACGGGACAGGGCCGGGACCGCGACCGGGGCCGCCCCCACCGCCGCCGCCGGTCACATGTGCGCGGCTCCGGCCCCGCCTCGGAGCTGCTCCCCCGGCTGCCGGGTGCCGCAGGTCCCGTCTGTGAGAGGCCTGCGGGGGCCCGGGTCCTTTCGGGGCTGGAGGAGCTGCGCTGCTCGGTGCTGCGCCCTGGAACAGGGTTGTGAGCGCGGAGACAGCGTGTTGTGAGGGGAGCAACCGGGGAGAGGGTTGTGCATCCTGCATGGGCTGCAAGTACCCTTAGACCCACCGTGTGCTGGTCTAGACATCGGGTTTGCACTGCTGCGGCAGGAAACGGTCTGAATCCATCCACTGTATTTTTAAGTTTGCCTTTACATATGCAGATAAACCTTTCAAAGAGTAACTTTAAAAGTTAAACCTTTGAAAGAATAACTGTTCTTACACAGTCCTAATACATACCCGGTTTTGGTTACACCAATCAGCCTTGGGTTGATGGAAGGGCTGCACTCCATGATCACAAAGTTACGCTAAATATTACATCACAGCAAATGTTAGGACTGAAATCAGTGGGGGGGGTTTGTAACCACTCTTCTTAGTCACAAAGTCCCAGAGTTTATAGACAAGAATTGCGTACTATAACCCCAGACAGCAGAAGCGCATTGTCTCCCAGGTATTTCAAGTGATAACCTCTACTGTGCTTACAGTTCTATTTGGATTTTTTCATTAATGTGTCAGTTAGAATTGCTAAAGGGAAATGAAGGAAATCTCGATTAGTCATTGCGAGATTACTGCCACGTCATTAAGAGCTTCCTGGCCGTAAACCCCTGTAGTGTTCATTATGTCACTAATTAGTTCCACATGGGGTCCTCTCTTCCCACTGGTAGCCTCTTCCAGAGCTCCTGAATCCTAGGCTAAGGCAATGCTTGGAGCAGAGTAGTTGTTTTCCCCAAGGAAGAAACACAAAGCGTTTCTAGTGAAGTATCACAGCCTGTCAGGAGAGAGTGTCAGAAGGGAAATCAAAGGAGACGCTCGTCAGAGGTGCTTGTGATTTAATTAAGCTTTGATTTATTTCTTTTAAGAGAATTTAGTGAAGAGAAACAAAACACAACAGGTTTTCAGACAGCCAGGAGTATTGTTGGAAGTCTGTCTGCTCATTGCTTTTCCACAAGAATGTGTTATACAATGAAGTCTTTCAATAAGTAAATAGGACACACTCACTAAAACAGGACAATTGCAGTTTGCGCTCATAGCACAACTAATTTAAAACAGCTTGACATTTCAGCCCATAATTAGCTCTACAAATATGAATTTTTAAGGTTTTTACACCATTCCACCCCCATACTTTCTTTCAGTTTTCAGTCCAAGTTTAATGTTGCTCCTATAACTTTGATTCAGACTTTTCCACTATTGAGGGACTGAGATTCACAGACAGTGCTGTGGTTAGGGATCACCTTTCCATAAATTCTTCTCTTTAAAAGTTTCCATGTCTTTCATGTATCCCATTAGTCATCTATCTCTTTGGTCCTGATTTTGGAATTCTTGAAATTGGGGATTTTTGCTCATTGCACGCATAAAATGTTGTATCAGCTGAATCAATTTCAGCAAGAAACACTTGAATTACACTAGGTTCTAATCTACATTAGATTGTGGATTACAGAAAGAGGCTGAGTGTGTTCAAAACTGTTCTGTGTCACAAGCACAGCTTGAGGGCTTGTCCATAGGTATGCTCGGATTAAGCTGCAATGATGTAATGGTAATGAGAGCATCCACAGAACAGATTAACGTGCTTTACTGTATGTGCATTGACTCTGCAGCTTTAACTGAGGCACCTGGACTTTCCAAAGCCTCTCAATGCAGGCATGCACTAGAGTGCAATTAATAAAGATCCCGTTTGGAAGAGCACTTGCTTGAGCCTCCCCATTTTTGAGATGGTAATATATCCCACCAACTTCAAAGGCATGTGAGTACATGCCTAATTGCTGCCTTGACTCAGTACCACTGTAATAAAAAACAGCACAAGTCAGATTCCCATCTTTCTTCTTATCTGGGGAAACTGCTTTTCAGATACACAGTGGTGAAACAGGAGCCCTCACTAAGGAAGGGTTAAAGCCCAGCTCTCACAAGCTTACTTCTGAAGATAGCAGATAACCAATTAGCTACTTTCAAATAAGCAAATTGTTTAAAACAGGAGCACGAAGGTGACCCCATGGAAGCTGTTCAGGCTGAAACACCATGAGAGAGCATTAGGAAGGGGAATTTTACTTGCACAGGCAAAAACTCTGAAGAGCCAAACAAAAAAAGAACAAACAGAGAAAAAAAATAACCTACTGTACTTGTTTAAACAGAGTCCAGGAACCACAACAAAAAGGGGGGAATACCCCCCCCCAATTAGGGAGATAAGAGAGAAAAACAACAATACACACAGACATGTGCTCCAGTATTAAAAAAGCTCATGACGTTCATTCTTCCAGGAACTGGCATAATCTGTGTGTTTGTCTGCATGCAAGACGCTGTGGTCAGGAAAACATTTTTGAGGAATTGGTCATGTTGCAGTGTTTTCAAATGGCTGGTTAAAAGCAAAGAAAAACATCCTAAAGGTTGCCTTTTTGTCCCTTTTGTAGCCTCTCATCCAATGAATAATTATAGGTTTTGAAGCAGTGATTTACCTCATTCCTTTCTACCCAATTGTATTTTCCTTCTGGGAAATAGAAAGCCAGGGGGCTTTGTTTTTCAGCAGCTTTCCCTTAAAGGTTCAAGTAATCTGTTCTCTCTTCAGAAATCACTTCTTTCAGTTTCCAGAAGCCAGACCATCCTTTAGTTTATTCTCATTTTATATCAGTACAATTGCACTGATCTCAGATTAATTAATTTTGAGATATTTAGGTCCTCAGAGCCGTGCTTAAGCCAGCAAGATGTGATCTGGCTCGAGGGGCTTTCTGAGTGTGATAATTGGAAAGTTTGTTCAGGCCTGTCTAGAAATTCAAGGTAGCACAAGTCTTGGGAGGGTAGGACTGATTCATCCTTCGCTTTGTCTTTCTTTTTGTTTTGCTTACACAGCTAAAGTAGGACTATCCTATCACTCACCCAAGGGGTTTTTTCAGTGTAGCACCACTGCTTTCATGTAATAGCGGAAGGAGACAGCTTCCTGCTTAGAGGCACAAGACCAGGAGTACAGAAGACTGAGTTATTCTCCTCTTGCCTGCAGCATTGCCTTGCTGTGAGATCTGGGGTTGGGTACCTAACCTGGCTCTGTCCTGCCATGTGGTCCTCCAGCAGTTGAGGGCAATGGTAGCTGGGGCTGCTGCTGCTTCCCTTCTGTTTGCCCTTATGCACACATTCCTGCCTTCCCCCCCACTCCCCCCCCCCGTGCCTCATGCTGGTAGAAAACTAGTCCTGTGTTTAAAAGTTCTCCACAACCTCAGTCTCTTCCTCTCTAGAAGTGGTGTAGTGGTATTTATCTAGCCTGTATTTGTAGGAAACTGGATGTTTGTGAGGTGCTGGCAATGTTCCCAGGTTTATGAAAGCATCTGCCTTCCTCCTCCTGCTCTCTCCCTGATGAGTGACCTAGGTAGAGAAAGATGAGTCCAAGACCTTGATGCATACCCAGCTCCCAGAACTGCTGTTGTCTGTCCCAAGCACCTGATGAGTTATTTCCTTTCTCCCACTGTTGCTTTCTCTCTTGATTTCTTGGCAAGCATTTTCCCCACACAAAAATGTTATCCCTCCTCTTCCCTGTCGAGTTCAGTCCAGGCCCTCCTACTATGGGCTGCCATCCCAGCTCTTATTCCCCAGGCGTTGAGCAGGAGGCAAGTTAACTCTGTGCTGCCTGGTGAGAAATACCTCTGCATCCCTTGGATGACACAAATGTGCAATACAGTAATGACTGCTGCCACAGACAGCAGACATTTCACTGGTGCTTGTCCAAGGAACTGCCAAAATCTCTTAAAATGAAAGCAGCTGCTGCTGAGCAAGCAGTTCTTTGAGCAGGAGGGACAGCTTGCAGCAGACCCTCGTTCCCGTGCAAAATCCAGTGGTTACGAAATTCTGAAAGTGGCTAAAATTCTGGAAGATGCTATTTTTTGTTTGTTTGTTTACTTAATCACCACAAAGGTTAGAACAGGGCTGCTCTGGGAAGCCAGCATGAGATTGTTGCCCGAGACATGAAAACCAGAGAAGCACAGGAATGACCCGGTGGAAATTCAGAGCCTGATTTTGATTTCAGTCACATAGGTCTTAAGCCACTGCAATTTTTTGAACTTTAGTTGGGCTAGTCCACTCCATTTCACATGCAAAAAGTGAATTAGGCCCCAGGAGAATCTGCAGCTGCCTGTTACTTCATTTTATTGTAGTGCTGCTTCATGTTTTAACATCTCGTTTGTGGCATTTATATGGTCCCTCCTGATGAGAAAATCTGATGGGAAAGGATACAAAGGAATAAATTTCCTCAAGAACCTACTTGTAGCTTCACTGCCAAATCCTTTGAAAAGCAGCATTATTGCTGTTGAAACACCTCCCCCCGTGTGCATATAAAGCTTACTGGCATACTTCTTGATAGACCTTGTATCAGATGAACTGTTCCTAAAGTGCTTGGGGAAGATTTTTAGCAGAATAGGTGTACGTTTGTTGAGAGGGTCACATTTACTCTACTGGTATGCTGTTAATCCCCAGGGCAATCACCTGTTGCAGGAGAATGGTAGTGAGAAGTCATGCAAGTTCTCTCATTCTTTGCAAGTGATGTGCCAATGTCGCAAGCTGGTGACAGCACTGCATTTCTCCACTGAGACTGTTAGGTGGGGAAAGAATCAAAAAAGCTTTCTCTTCTTGCACCTCAAAAATAGAAACTGAGATACAACTTCAGAACACTATAAATACTGTAGGCAATTAGGCACCAAGAAAGGGCAGGAACTAGCTAACGCAAAATATCAGCTCCAAAAATAGATTAAAAATTAGTTTTAGCTGGATTTAGTCTGGAAGTTAGTGGAAGGGCTTTCCAAGGCTTTGGAAGATTTTTCTAATAGTAGGTGTCAGAGCAACAAACAAAAAGCAAACTAATTTAAAAGTAGAGCTTTTTATACATAAAAAGAAATTTCCGAGGTGACCTGAAGTAACACAGGTCAGAACTCAGTGATCCAATAGATGATATGTCCATATTGCCAAGTAAATTTACCAGTCAACACCAACTGCTGAGGCTGGACATCAGGCTTGATATGTCACGAGTGAATCAAGTTAGAGCTCTTTCTACTGAGACTGAAATCACCAATGTATTTCATTTAGTCCAGGAAAAGCCATCCAGCTGCTCTGGCTTGTATATTACCTTCAGCCTGCATATGACTTATACAGGATGAATTCATAAAATCAATTCCTGATGAAAGCTCCATATCTTATTATCGATCTCCTTTTTCGTATGAACCTTATGAAAATACAGATGTGAGCCCATGATTCTGTATGAATGCTTCCCCATGTTGCATTCTATACAAAAAGATGCATGAGCATGCAGGTGTTTGCAATGTAAACACCAATCCAAACAAAAGGTTGTTGTGATTTCATGTACTGAGGTGCAGTTCAAAACAAAGGAGGCTCACTGACTAGGCATTTGAGGTTGCAATTCAGTAGTGTCTGTACCTATTGTAACATGTTTTGTTTTGCAGATCCTTTCTTTGGGCTTCCAATTTGGAGTACAGTTTGAAAACACAGCATGATGGTTATTATGAGTGAGTCCATGAAGGTGAAGTGAACTGTCTCAGTTTACTTTTCGTGGTGCTGACGTTGGTTTGCTCCATTCATTTCATGCTTCTTATATAGCTGATACCTGTCAGTTGCTGCTTGAAAAGGGAATGTAAAGGTAAGCTTCACCCAAATAGATGCTGTTTGATTGGAGTGATAATTGGAGAGAGATCTCTATTTTAAAATGCAGGGAGACTTTGCGGCAGGACAGTGATACCTTCTTGCCTTCCAGCTCACTGTGGGAGCAGCCCAGTGAGGGTCTCATAAATTACTACTGTATTTACTGAATAGTACAGCTGTTTCCTTCTAGCAGTATATTCCATAGTGCACTATTCTCATAAAGAATAGTGTAGTATCTAGTGGCTAACTTTGCCCAGTTTACCACCATTAGATTTGTACGGGGTGAAGGAGCCTGTGTTTACTACCAAATGAAAGGAGGGCATCCACAATTCTGCTTTTAATTAAGCCTAGCCTTGTAAACTATGAAAAGAGTATTATATTAAGGCCAATGTTTCACTGTCAAGCAAGTAGGCTCCTATTGTGCATATTGCCAAGGAGAGATAACAGGGCTTTTATACTGTCAGAAATTTGTCCTGCCAAGTGGTAGTAGCAGTGTCTAAAACATGCCCAGTGTGTGTGTGCTGCCAGCCAGAGAAGGTTTGAACCTCACATTGATTTCTCTCATTAAATCATCAGGCAGTGAATGCACGTTGACAGGTACTTCCTCTGGTTACAGAAGACCCAAACAGGGATCTTCCAAACAAGCTTCAGATTAACATTTTCAAATGGAAATGTATCTATCCATTCTGGCCTTACAGTGGTTTAGGTGGCAAGTAGGCTGTCTGTAGCCAGCTTGTGGTGTCACTCTTATCTTTCTGTCTGCATTGGTTGGAACTTGGGTGTTCATGAGGCAAGTGAAAAGGAGAAATTAAAATTCAGTTGTAGGCCAGGTGGTGACTGAAGAGATATACCTTGTGGGCTAAACTTGACTCAGTTGTTTAGATTTAACTGCGAGGGTTCTTTGCAATCCAAGTAGTAAATAGGAAAACAACCTGAGAAAGAAATCTCAGAGGAAGAAAAATCTGATTAAGAAATTCTTATCAATCAAAACAACCTTCTACAGCATGAAAGTTAAGAGTTCCTAACTTCATTTCTTTTTTCCCTGTTTCTGCTCTGAATAAAATTTTTGTGTGTTTGAATGAGTTTCAGTCTGAGTTTGGGAATGCGACCTCTCCTTTTCCCACTGCCAGTCTAAACAGTCCTGAAATGTGAAGGATGTTTGAAGTAAACTCCAAATCCCATTTTGGGTCTATGCTCTTTATGAGGACAAATTAACTCTTAAAGAAACCTGTAGCTTTGTGAAGTTTTGGCCACACAAATTATAATTATTGCTGTTATGATGTCTGTATTTTTCTTTTTCAGAACAAATCCTTGCTTCATATTTATTCCAATTTCTGTGTATATCAGTGGTAATACTGGCTGTTTATGGACTTCACAATGTGCCTCCAACACAGATGATCTGAATTTGCCCAAAACTAAAAATAAATGAGAAGTCTGTATGTTTTGTAGGTTTTTTAATATTTACTAATTAAATTCACTACTTGATCAACAGCTTCATGTTTATAATGAGGAGGAATAATATATCTATCTTCAAATAAGCCATAACTTGTCAGGGCCTTAAGTGCACCAAAAGAGGCTGATTACCCTGACATAACTAGTAGCTGAGAGACTATCTTGAAGAGCAGAAATTGGAAATATACACAATGCAGCATATTTTATCAGTCCAGATCTTTTACCCTCCCCTTCAATCATTTTTGTGGTTCCTTTAAAGGTGACTGAACAGTTTAATGCCAAGCAAAATTCTATACTCATCCTGCATTCTGAGCATATGCAGACATACCTTCACCAAGTATGAAGTAGACTGCATCTCTCACCTTCACAGTTAGAAAAGTTTTAAGATCTGATGAATAAAAATGAAAGAACAGTAACTGGAAAGGTCAGTTGTGAAGGTGTAGTTTAAAGAGAACTGGCAGTAGTTTATCTACAGTACTGGAGCCAGCAAAGTGAAGATCTATCTGCAAGAGAACCTTAAAGAGAAACTGCTACAGTCATGATCTTTCTAATGTTATCAGAAGGGTGATAAAATGGATTAGAAAATCGTTAAATTTGACACCTTGGCAGAGACCAAATATCATTCAGTCAAAAACCAGAAAGAGTCAAAAATCTCATTTTAGTGTTAGGCCATATTAAAAAAGCCCAATGTAACAGAGTACATTTTTAGAGGTATTTTTTAGGTGATAAGTGGATATTTCATGTAATAGAAATATTTCTGCTTTCAATATAAAAA
>JBCJKH010069937.1:0-19931 GCA_039877255.1 Loriculus beryllinus
ATCTGAAATGAATGGGTATAACTGTTCATAACTCATTGCGGACAAAACCAGCTGGAGGTTACAGCTCAGAAGTAGGGCAAAACCTGGTCTTCCATGTTAAAGCAGTCAGGCTGACCACTTTCTAAACAAAATCATCATCTGTTGCTTATATGAGAGCAGGAGGAATAAGGGTTAATTTCTCTATACAGAGAAATAACTTCTCTATAGAGAAAAAGGTCCAATCCCATTTCTTTTCTTGTGCAGATCTCATTATGGTACAGTATTGTCGATAAAGCTTGTATGACAGCTTTAAATCCCCAGGACTCCATTTGACTTTAGGCATCTACTGAAATTCTCTAAAAATGTTTTCAGTCTTCTCATTAAATGTGGCCCTGAAGCTCCTTTACCTGCTCCATTATGTATACCAGTTAATTGCTGCATTTGGAAATACAGCACACCACTTGTTTTTCATCCATATATTTAGAAATAATAATTCCATTCATCTGCAGGTTTTTTTTGGTTGTGAGTCGCACTTTGTTGAAGTAAAATTACACCTTGAGATTTTATAGTTTAATGATTTTTCTTTTTCGCTAAAACTGCATGTTGCAGGCATTTGGCTGAAGCCAGTTAAAAAGCAAACCCAAATGATTTGTCTATGGCTGAATCATTCAGGCCTGTGTAAGCTGTAATTTAAAGCTGAGGTCATTATGTAAGTGCTGCTGTATGAATGAGGGGTGTTTTTTTCAGTTATGTTCACTGATACAGAGCAGAGCTATTCATAAAACACTGCATGAGTTTTATTAACTTACTCTGCTAGTTATCTGGATTTATAAAATGTTACTACATTCAGAAAGCTTTACGGTTTATGGTAAGCTCTTGAAGAGCTCTCACTGTCCATGGTAACAAACAAGCACAGGAATGCGTATGCTATTCTGTCTGTTTGTATGGGTGAGATTTGGTAATTGAGAAATACTGTTAATGTGGAAACTGGGTGGGAATTTTCCATTAGAATGAGTTGCTCTGCTTTGCTTGCACCTATTGCTCCTTTGGAGAACGAAGAATGGTGTCATGACAGCAGAAGGTAGATGAATAAAGCACTGGTAGCTGAAGAAGGAAATGAGAATTCCTTTTTACACTCCAGAAATGGATGTGTGCAGTCTTTCATTTTTATTTTCTTTTTCTTCTCTTTTCTTGTGGTGACAGTGAATTTGTAAGCGAGCTTCTGGTGGCGGCAGCAGCTTTTTGCAATGAATGGAGCTGCCCTTTGCTGTCTAGCCTCCTTTTATTATTTAGCAGTAATGTTACTGACAGTATCTCATTTTGCGCAACCTTTTCCTTATGTAAGTCAAAGAGGTATAATTTACTTCATAACTGTGCTTTAAAGTATTTCGTTTTAACATAGAAAGTTAAGATATTTAAAAGAGACCTAATTGCCATTTTTAGACTTCTGAGAGGTAAATACATACTTCTCTAGCACTTAATTAAGATAGTGAGAGTTATGATTTTTTTTCTCAAGCTGTTTGTTTCCTCTTGTAATTAGTAGTGGGAATGGTGAGGTCCTAAAGCAGCTTTTGTTCCTGTCTGTCCTTTGTCAGCTTTATCAAGAATGTCTGAACTTGAAATATATTTCTCATTTTAACCAATAGAAAATTGGTTGTAATTGTTCTGTGTTCTCTTCCCTAAAAGCAAAACAGGAAACTTTTCTCATCCTTTTATTGTTTTCATGAGTAAGGGTTTTTGTAAGCTAAAAAATGAAGTGCAGCTGTGTGGGGTTTAGTCCAAAGTCTGAACATCTGAATGGGCAGGCTCCTGTCAGTGTGCTGAAGTCAGCAAGTCTGTGGTCCTGTAATTCCTATGGGTCTCAAGCCTGTGACAAGCACTTTTAGTTTTACACATATATACGTATATTTGAAGAAGTCAGGCTTTGTCTCCCTGAGTAAGGCCATAGTCCACATGCTTACGTCCTTACAGAAAATGAAGTTATAAGCAATCAGTGAAACGGTGCTGCCGTTCTTCACGCGGACTTTGACATGAACGCCATTAATTATAGTGAGACTTCTTGAGAAATAAGAAATTAAACTATCTGCTAATATTCACCTCTGCTTGTTATCATTGCCTATGGCTCAAATGTTTAATTTAGGGTTTTTTTGTTGTCTGGCCCACAGCTTCTGCTGTTTCTTAAAGCCTTTACTGAGACGGAACAGACAAAGCTGGCAATGCTTTCTGGCATCCTGTTAGCCAACGGGACTCTTCCTGCTACAATTTTAACAAGCCTCTTCACTGACAATATAGTCAAAGAAGGTAATTTTCTATATGATCTTTTTTCTTATATTAGCTTTAATACAGGAAGCATTTTATTGCAACATGCTTTGTATATTAAGAGGCTGTAACTATGCAATGGAAATGGGTATTTTAAAGCAGAAGTGTATACAGACAGCAACAGCCGACGTACTTCGTGAAATCTAATGTGAGGGTAGTCAAACATAGGAAAAAGGCAACAAAAAGCACAAACAAACCCCAAAGGATTGATGTTTTCTGGAAGTCACACATGTGTGTGAAAAAATGTAGAATATATATATTATTGTGATACTATAAAATGTAAAGGATAGCATCTATTCCTGAGATACATCTACTAGTATTTTTTCAAGTATTGCCAGTATCTTGTTCCTGTGAGTGTGAAGTAGAACAGAGAACACATGCAGGCTATGTGGGTGTTGCAGAAGGAAAAAAATAAAATTAAACCACTTATTTTGCCTTCAAACCAGTAGTGGTCAGTGATTGATGCACTTTCTCATGGGCTTGTATTTGCCATATGATGAGTAACTATTCTTTCAATCTTAGAATCACAGAATGGTTTGGGTTGGAAAGGACCTTAAGGTCATCTAGTTCCAACCCCCCTGCCATGGTCAGAGACACATGCTGCTGGACCAGGTTGCTCAAGGTCTCAGGGTACAATGACTTTTTGAAATCACTTTTTTTTTGGTTTGGGTTTTGTTGGTTTGGTGGTTTTGGTTTGGTTTGGTTTGGGGTTTTTTTTTCTTTTTTTTGAGGGGTTTTATTTAGCTTTTCTTAGGAATCCACCCTGGGGTCCTGATTTCCCAAATACTTGCTCAACAGTGTGTTTCTCCGCAGTTGCTGACTACCTGGAATAATTGCAAATGCAGTTGTTTGGTGTTGAGCAGTTTTCGTAAAAGCTTTTTGGCTTTGTTAAAGAGGTGTATATTAGCTAAAATGTATTCTAACTTCATGTTCTCATTTGCAGCATGCTAACCATTACATTTGTTTCCTACGCGCTGCAGGAAGAAAAGCCACAGCTGCAGCTTTGCTCTGTCATCACCACAGATTTTGGAATCAGAATTAAACTAGGAGAAAATTCAAACAAAAGCACTAATCCATGTCTTAGGGTGATTGCCTACAATATTTTTAAATCAAAGTCTGTTCCTAGTTACGGGAGGACGAGGCATCTGAAAACTCAGATTTTTAAAGCTGAAGTAATTTGTTGTATTTCAGACTTAACATTTTATAAATACAATTTTTATGTACAAATCGTGGAACAAATTCCATTTGTGTTTATGAACTTATGTTTCTAGAAGCCCTAAACTTTTGTCAGGAGCTTACATATACTTTTGGTTCTTGGTTTATGCATACTAAAAATGTACCTGTGCCTGCATGTGAAGAAAAGATTGTTCAATCAGCATTCTGGAATAGATCTTTTATTGAAGAATAATTAGAGGTGCTAAGGTAACTAGGAGAAAAAAAACCCCAAAACAGTAGAAAGAGCAAGGTTTAAACCAGGTAGATAATATAAAAATAAACTTGATACTTTCTTTGATTTACAAAAAACCAGTGCTGTGGGCACGTGAGGTTAAAATACATGTGGAAACAATTAGACGAGCTGAGGGAGTTGTTGGTCAGTGTGAGTATTGTGACATTGGCAAAGAACTGGCTGTTAGTGAGATAAGGGTAGATTATACAGACAGGGGATCTGTCAAATTTGAGGGGAAATACCTGATTCATTATAGGATTACCCTTTTTCAGTGTTGTCATTACTTTTGCTGTGATCTATAGATGAGAAAAAAAATGTCTTTTAGGGATGGCTGACATACTTCTAGCAGAGACAGAGAAGGGTCTGGGTAGTGGTAGAATCTCATCATAGTTAAGGTGTGCCCTTAACTATGTCACCCATGCTGGAAAAACAGTGTAAATGCAAAAAACAGCTAACAGGTTTAATCAATAAAATAATGGCTGAAGTTACTGTCTACATATGGAGGAAAAACAGAAAAAGGGATGAGGCAGTGGCAGCACATGAATAGAGTACAGATATGGCCAATGTAAATTTGGGATGTACATTAGAAATCAAGTTTGAAAACCTGTGGTTAGTGAAGCCCTGAAACAACTTCCTTCTAACATTGGTACTGGCATAATACTCGGTTCATTTTAAGCGAAAACTAGAAAAAGGCTTTAGGACATGGGTACTGGGACAATGCTTGGTGACACAGTACTTTTGGTATTGAACACATAGGCACATTTTGGATATGCTGCACTGTGTTTGCAGATTCAGAAATTACAGGTGGAATTTACACCTAGGTCCTTGTTAATTGACCAGGCTTTGTGAGTCTTGACTAGTCATCCTACTGTACTTAAGATTGGTGCATTATGCTGGTTTCATTTGGAGCCTGCAGTGCAGCATGTAAAATAAATCCAAAGTAGTTGTTGTAGGCCTTTCTTGTCGTGGCATTGTGCATCCATGGTTCTGTGTTTCAGTTCCTAAGGGTCATGCCTTACAACTAAGCTCTTAAAATAAGGTCACCAAAACTGTCATAACAGTGCTATTGAGGTTTACATTGCTATGGGAATAATTTCTTATGTTCTTGTTTGATGACTCAGTTAATGTATCCTATAAGTAAAAAGAATGGGTATCTATCTATAAAGTGCTAAGTACAACAAAGCAACTTCCTACCAGTATGTCCCATCTAGCTCTCAGAGATTCAGGACTGTTTGGAGGTGAAACAAACGATTACGACCACTGGCTGTAGCATAGTATAGAATTATCATTCTCACAACCCTGAACAGCACTGTAAATGTTGATATGAGTGTAGTATGGAGAAGCACAACTGGCCTACAAGAGACCTTCCGCAAGGATAAGCTGGCTCTCCATCCCTGAGACCTTTCAGCTTCCTTCAGCTCCTTGCACTTGCTGTTCACAGCCAAGAAGCTGGAGCAGAGCCATTGGTGGTGCTGCTCTAGAAAATAGGAGAAGGGAAAAAGGGGATGCGGGGCTAATGGTTTGTTAGCTCCCCTGGGAAACCCAAAGCTAACATAGGTAGAATTCATTTGATTTAATGCTCAAAATACTAAGTCATGCCTTGGGAAAGGATTTTTTCCACTTAAAAATCATATTTGTGCCTTGTCCTACCAGCTACTATATGCCTTCTACAAGGATGCGGTACAATCAGTTACCTCAAAGTTGCAAAGTTATTATTAGGGTTACTATTCAAGGGCTTGCTAAAAAGTCCTTTAAAGATACAGTGGTTTAGTTCTTATTCCTGACTATCCTTGATTGTTTTGTGCCTTCATTTCATGACTGATTTAATGTGTATTTTTTCCTTTTGCATTGGACTTTATCTGTAAATTGAGAAGGTAGGAAAAATAATTGCAAAATAGATCTTTGAAAAATTGACTGGAGATGGGTGCTACAGAAAGAAAAGATTTTCAAGCATATGTCAGGAGATGAATACTTCATTAAAGAAAAAAACAAGCATTTCAGCTCTGTGTGTTTGGTTCCATTCTCATAAAGAAGTATTTTCATTCTACATTCTCATAACCGCTTTCTAACCTTATAATTCTTATAGCCATCTCTAAATTGTATTGAAAATTGCTGAAATGTGTTTTGTGTTTT
Source organism: Loriculus beryllinus (assembly GCA_039877255.1). NCBI lineage: Eukaryota > Metazoa > Chordata > Aves > Psittaciformes > Psittacidae > Loriculus > Loriculus beryllinus. The sequence continues at coordinate 5,879 of JBCJKH010069937.1, forward strand.
TCCTTGAACAGGGATTGCAGCCTCTTTTGCTGTAAAGCTTTTTAAAGCATGGATGGCAGAGAAAGATGCCAATTCTGTTACCTCTGCTTTAAGAAAAGCCAACCTCGATAAAAGATTGCTAGTAAGTACAATCTATTTTCAATAATCCTTTTTTCTCCTTGGGAAAGAGAAGGAAATACAATGGGACTTTGCAGTAAGCATGTTAACTCCCCCTCAGACTCATAATTTTTAAAGTATTTTGAATCACAGCAATATTGTTATGGCTGTAGCATTGATACAGGTTCAGGAGTATTAAATATCACATTATTTTACATTCTGTCTGTTTTTCCTGGAGTCAAATGCCATCTGAAATATTGTGTATAGGGGGCTTGGGAATTAAATGAGTTTTTTTCTAAGCACTGCTAACAAAGCACACACCACCAGCAGCTGTGTGTGAGGACTTGTATTTTGTAGAAATATGTTTTACTTTTGTAAATAACAAAGTATAAGGGGTTATAAATAAGTTTCCAAAGTGACAGTATTTAAATAGTATAGTGAAAGCACAACCATCTGGGTAGCATAAATGGTCCTGCAGTGATCACAGGAGATCGAGCAGGAGCAATGCAGGAAGGCTTTCAGCCTTTGGACTCAAAACCTGTGTTCTGAGTTTGTAGCGATGCCCTGAGGTATTTAGAGTATATATGAATATTCATCAGTCATGTGCCTTTCTCTCCCTGTGTCTTTCTGAAGACGAGTCATTTTTTTTTTCTAGTCCTCAAAAAAGATTGCTGCTGTGGTAATCCAATCAATGCACTGCATCCTGTGTAGCTCTGCCTGGAAAATTTCAGCAGTATTTCCTGTTTCAGCCTCAGTAATTTATGACTAAGCAAGAATCTTTCACAAGTGAAGCAGCCTCGCACACCCCTTCATCTCTTCAAATTGTTTTTGATTTTAAGAGTCCAAGTCATAAATAATTTGCCATAAAGCTGGGAAATGGGCTAATTACACTGTTTATTAGAGAGGGGGAGAGAAGCAAACTGCATCTTCTATTTTGAACTTGATTGACTTACACTTTCAGCTGTTGGCACTCGTGCTGCTATGTTAAACAATTATAAAGCATCAGCTGATGTTGCCTAGCATAGATGCCTTCATGAAAGTTTCCTCTTAATCTCATTGTCAGTAAGTAAACAGATCAAGGGTCTTTAGCTTGTTTGTTAAGAAAAACCCAACTCTATCCCACAAATCATTGTTAGACACTAAGAACTGGATGGTAAGTGAATGTGATTGAGTCCTTGCCAAGATAGGACATTTGCTGTAGCAGTTTTTAAGAGTAGTTTTAACTTTTCTAAGTAGCTGGACTTTCATAAATCATAGATTGACAGTGTCTTTGAATTAGCAATGCCTACAGGAGTTAATGGTAGCAGTACATAGTGGATTTTGTGGTCTTTGTTAAATGATGCATTAGTGGTGATCATTGCTCAGCAGGGTAGCAACATCAGGCCAGACTGCCTGAGCTACTTGTGTGTGTGTGGCTAAGCGTATTTTTCCAATGAAGTGGATGCACTGGGAAGGCATGGTAAATGTTCTTCACGTATAATGGCTTTACCATGTATTTCTTTGTACTTTCCCTACAAGACTCTTGGAATCTGGCTGGAAAAGGTATAGTTTCTCTGAGGACTGTTTTGAGGAACATCATAAGTACAGGCACTTCGTGCGGAATGGGTGTTAGCTTTTTTGCATAACTGGCCATAGTTTTCTCCCTTCACTGTAATGAAACACAACAATATGAATGAAGCTTTGACTTTTCCAGTGTTGAAGCATTGAATTCTTTTAAGTGCAGTAGCAGATGATTCCCACTGTTCATTCTTAAAAAATGTTCCTTCAGTTCTGTCAAGAGTTGTCATTGCTTATTTATTTAACAGAAAGCATTCCTGTCTTCCTAGGAACTATTTCCAGCCAACCGGCAGAATGTGGATCATTTTGCCAAGTACTTTACTGAAGCAGGTCTAAAAGAGCTCTCAGATTTCCTTAGAGTTCAGCAGTCACTGGGGACTCGTAAAGAACTTCAGAAAGAGCTACAAGAACGTCTCTCTCAGGAATGCCCAATTAAAGAGGTAAAGAGTGGGGTTTTCCAGCTTTCTGTTTGTATGATCCTAGTCAAAATCTTAACACCAGGTAGAGAGGAACAGAGATGAGCATCTCATAGATTTCCTCTGATTTTTTTTGAATTATTTTAATGTACTCATCAGCTCACTCTGCTTATGATTAAAGCAACAAGACATCCTCTGGATTTAGAAGTGCAGCTGACTGTGGGTTTTTTGGTTCAGTTGTGCTTGATGAGAATGTATTTCATTTAACTGCGTTAACGGTTAGGGTGGAGGGGAGGGACAAAATTTATAGTCAGGTTAATAGTAATGTTGCTAAAAAAAGCATGCTAAATGCTTCCTTTTTATTATTCTTGTTCCAGTGGTTTTTCTTATTATTTCTATACCATGGTGCTATTTGTAAACGACTGCAAATATTTGATAAGTCAGCATTGTTTCTGGTTGATTGGAAATGTTGTTTTAAGACAGCAGTTTATTTCCTGCTCCAGATAGTGCTTTATGTAAAAGAGGAAATGAAAAGAAATGAGCTGCCAGAGCCAGCGGTGATAGGTCTCCTGTGGACCTGTGTCATGAATGCCGTGGAATGGAACAAGAAGGAAGAGCTGGTTGCAGAGCAAGCCCTCAAACATCTAAAGGTGTGTGTGTGGGTGAAAAGGGGAAGGGCTGCTATGAAGTAACAGAAAACATTCCACTGCTGCCAAGTTTTTACCTTTTAAATCCAGGAGATTGAGTGTTTCGAGGGCTGACACTGAGCACACCAAGTATTGTGTGTAGTCCCTTCTCCTTTAGTCAAATGAATGCAAAATTGAGGTATTTGAGATTATTGCATACCCCAAGGCATATAGTGCAGAGAGCCAGAGCAAACTGCCGTGATCACAGCCTGAGCACATCTGTGTTATGGTTTCTCAGTATGTCAGATCCTGAGAAGCTCCTTGCATTGGGGACAGTGCTAAGCAAATGCTGAGACTCGGCCCTGCTCAAACCTTACTAAGGTGAGGCTGCAGGAACTGTCTTTGTAATCTCTTTGCCAGAAGCAAAGAAGTTTTGGGAGCATGGTGAGGTGGCACCTGTGCTTGTCTTGCACAGAGCTGGTTAGATCCAGGCAGGACTGCTGAGCTCAGAATCTGTAAAATGATTGTTGCCTGTGTTGACTGTGGGAGCTGGATACTCAGCAACTTGTCCAGGAGCTGGCTTGAGAGTATGTGCACTGTATAGTGTAGTTACTGTCTGATCCAGGTACTGACCTTGTGGAAGAGAAAACTGAATACATAGAAAGACAGGCTGTAGTTTGCTAAAATGACAGATTGCAATATCTCAGTTGGATCTTGCTACAGAAACTCTAATGACCTGGAAGTGGGGAAAAAACCCACTATCCCAAACCTAAAAACAATGCATAAGCATATGAGTCATTGCTATGGTTGGTATTCCTCATCTAAGTCAGAAGGAATTGTGCAGTACAAGAGAGTTGAACTGAGAACAGAGGCTTTTCATCAGAATTACTCTTTTTAAGCTGCTGAACCTTGACCAAGAGAATACTCCGTCATAGTTAGGGCTACAAAGATTTGCCCTAGGACAGAAGCAAGCTGTACTTTATGGCTAAGTGAATGTTAAGCTTGATCTGAATTCCTTTCTTCTTCATGTTGGATGCCCCTCCATACTTGGATTTCCCATGTTGGTTTAGCTGCTACTGCTGTTGTCCTTTCATGTGAATTTGGTTTCCCAGTCAATCATCCTAGACATGTAGTCACTTGGGATCTTGTACAGTCTTTGATGATAAAATTGAATGCCTTGAAGTCTTTTCAAGTGACCCAAATAGCAGCAGAAAGAGGAGATAGTTTTCAGAAGGGAGAGAGACATTGTTTTTCTTGGTCTTTTGATGTAAAAATTGATCGTATCTTATGGAGGTGTAATAGAGTATCCGCTGAGATTTATTGTCTAGTACTGCAGGGCAAATCAACAAACACTTTTTAGAGTATTTTAGCATTGGGAAAAGAAACATAGCTGGCTTTGTCCAAATATTGTTGACTGGATGACTAGTCCTGTGCATCTCACTGACCCAGTGTATGGAGCTATGTACGTAACCCCACTAAATGAAGTAAGGCATCTTGCCTATATCAGATAGGCATCTTTCCAGCTACAGCCACTTTCCAAAAACAGAGGATGAGTTTGTATGGGGTATTTTTTATTTGCACTTAGAGGAAAGATTTTAACAGAAGCAGTAGAAATAGAAATTTAGGCTTTGCTAGTTGCTGTTTTACGTTTTACAGCATTTCTTTCACATCCTTCTATGGATAGGTGGAGGCAGATCTTGCATTCCTCAGTTTGAGCTCTCAGCTGACCCAGTGTGTGAGCCAAATTCAGAAGTCGGTTTAACACAGTTAATGTAACACAGAGCTTAGTTCCCATGTCTTTGTGTGTTGACATGCCCTGAAACAGTCATGGCATTGTTTCACGCTCATGGCATGGATCAAGATGCATTTAAATAGGTGGTTGACATGGGACATGCCAGGTGGTGGGATTTATTGTTGCGTGGCTGTACCTGGCAGATAACTTTCACAAAGCACAGTTTCCAAAGTTTTGACATCTGGATACCAGGCTCTTTAATTTATTGGATTTCTTTTAATAAGCTGTATACGAGACACTCCTAAAAAGGTGTATAAAGGCACAGAATCACACAATCAACTAGATTGGAAAAGACCTTTAAGGTCAAGTCCAACCACTACCCCACAACTGCCAAGTCCATCACTAAACTGTGTCACTGAGGGCCTCATCCACATGGTTTTTGAACACTTCCAGGGATGGTGACTCCACTACTTCTCTGCGAATCCTGTTCCAATGCCTGATCATCCTCGTGGTGAAGAAATTTTTCCTAATATCTGGTTTGTTACCCCTTATGCTATCAACTTGTTACTTGGGAGAAGAGACCACCACTTCTTTGCTCTGTTTTCCTTTCAGGCAGTTGTCGAGAGCGGTAAGGTACTCCCCTGAGCCTTCTCTATTGACCTAGCTCACAGTTCTTAACAAACCTTACTGTATGGGTGGCTTCCTAATGCAGGTGGTGAGTAGCCATGAACTGGCATACCCAGTGCAGTAAATGTGATGTGTGCCGTTCATATGGCAGGGCTGGCGAGAGCTGAACTCCAGAGGAAATGGGGCAAGCTGTTAAACCCTGAATCTTACAGGGTAAGCTCCTCGTTGTCCCAGTAACCTCACTGTGACCCTGGGGCTTTGTCCTTAGGCCACCTCCAGAGCAGAGAAGGGATATTCCCTGTGGGTGCAGAGAACCCCCCGGGCAATTTGCACTGCAAACCAGGCTGCGGCATGAGCTTCGTGACCCTGCAGCTGCTGACCTGCTGTTACCTCACCTGGGGCAATGGAAAGTGATGCCACTCAGTTCAGCCAGCAGTGGGAAAAAGCTGATTTTATGTTTCTTAGTCAGTTAAACACCTGTGAAACTTACAGTTGTAAGTCTGCACCAGTTGTGGAGTGAGAGGAATGTGAAGGGGGTCAGTTGGATGTGGCAAAATGAAGGTATCTTACTTCTAAATTGAAAATACAGGATTTTGATTATTAATTCTTTAACGCTTATGGACAGCAGCACTTCACAAACCTGTGGATGGAGTGGGTTCTGCTGAGGCTATTAAACAAACTGCAGTGTGTATTGCCCTGCCTCTCTGGTGCTTGCCTAGATACCAGCTGAAGACTCCCAGGGCAAAAATGGGAAAAAGAGGGAGTCCTGCTGCCCAAAACCTGCACAAGTTTTGCAGTGCTTTTACTGAAACATTAATGTTGTTTCTAAAGATGTGGCTCTACCTGCCAGATGTGGAAAACTCATCTGTGGTGTTAGCTACATCTAGTCATTTCTCATAGTTACTTTGTAAGGGAGTTTCTTCCAAAAGTACCAATGTTATCCACCTGCCTACCTGCTCTTGTTACAGTTGCAGTGTGTTTCCCTGATCTCTGTGTCATAAAATCAATAGCTGATAATTATTTTGTAAAAGACATTTTGGACCAACCTTTCAAATTTCAGTTGATTTTCAGATTTTTTAATATTTTTTTCCTTGTTATCATGTTTAGGAAAACTCTTGGGATTTGGCCTCTTGTAGAGAAGTCCTGAAGTGTATGTACTTTTGAATGTGTCCATCAGTGCTGTGGTGGCAAGTGGTTTATTACCACATCCATCTGCAGCCCTGGTCACACAGGCCAGAAAAACATCAAATTGAGAATGTTGCTACAAACCATAGAACCATAGAATGGTTTCAGTTGGAAAGGACCTTAAAATCATCGAGTTCCAACCCTATGCCATGGGCAGGGACGCCTCACCCTAGACCTGTCCAACCTGGCCTTGACAAAAGGCTGAGCTGCTCAGTGCAAGAACAGTTTAAGTACTAACCTTAATATATGTTTAGCCAGGGGCTCTGCAGACCAAAGGTGATTTGTCTTCCCTTCAGTTCTGAAAAATGCTTTTAATATTACCTTAAATTTAAGACTGCAGTCTTAGCTGGACTCGTCACGGGCTAAGAGGAAAGGAAATTGGAGAGATATAGATAGAAATATTGTCATTTGTAAGGAAAGAGTGAACAAGATACAGTCCTTTAATGTAATTTTTATTTTTAACAGTTGAATAAGAGGGGGAAAGATTGCATAACAAGAAAGCTTTTGGTTTATCTTTTATCTTAATAAACTCCAGGAAAAGACAATGAAATGTACTGCTGCTGTCTTGTCAGAATAACATTAGCAGTTAATGCTGCTGTTGTTAACATGTGAAAATGTTTATCAAAGCAAAGGTTGTCATGATACCCTGATGGTGGTAATGAGAAAAAAATCATGACACTTGATCACAGTTAATCTGGAATAATTTAAGTTAATTTCCTGGGAATTCTGGGACCCCTGTGAAACAAGAGGTTTATATTGTCGTGCACTTCATCCTTGGATGTCTTACATTATGAACATCAATAAATATCACTCTTGGATCAGCAGCATGCTACCTTGTGAAATGTACAAACAGCAGTACTTCAAAATGTGGACTTTATAAATTAGTTTTACAAAATTCAGTATCTGTAAGTGGTACTGAATTTTAGCTCACAGCATGCACATCTTACAAAAGCTCAGGGATATTTATGTATATGCATTGTATGCATTTAAGTAAATGCAGCTGGCAAGTAAACCTAGGGATTTGGGAATTAAATTGATGCATACATTAAAAATCTGCATTAGATTTTTTCCTTTTTCATTCTGCTAACGTGCGTTTTATCTTTTCCCTTCTCTTCCTTTTAGCAATATGCCCCTCTGCTTGCTGTGTTCAGCACTCAAGGCCAGTCAGAGCTGATTCTTCTCCAGAAGGTGCAAGAGTACTGTTACGACAACAGCCACTTCATGAAAGCCTTTCAGAAGATTGTGGTACTCTTCTATAAAGGTAAAAGTCTATATTCCCTGTTGTATACTGTGCACCAACAACTCTCCTATGACATTACAGGCAACTGGTGTTCTCTGGGTATTGCATATGAGAAGGTTGTGTTGAAGCTGATCTCTGGAATAACCTTATGCTTTGATAGTTTAAACCAGTGTGTGGCAGCAGGAAAAGCGAAACAAGCCCTTCTCTCTATGTTGCACTTATGCCATAGTCAAGAAGCATAAGCAGGATCCATGCACTGTGCAGAGTGTGTTGAAGTGCAGCTTAGTCCTTGTAGACAAACAGTTCTAAGAAGACATTCCTATAAATTCCTTGCAGATTTAGAAGCAGATTACAGCTTTGCTCTAATAAACTGGAAAGCGTGGACCCTTCTGGCAGGAAGATTTTACGGTTTGGGGTGGTGGGTTGGTTTTTTGTTTGTTTGTTGTCTTATTGGGGTTTTTTGTTCCCCCCTCCCTGCCAGAAAAAGCTTTCCTTATTCTTCTTTCCCCTTTCCTTTCCTTACCCATTCCTTGCAGGTGCTGTAGCTTGACAGATTTAATGGTTATTGTGAAGTTGACTTCTTCACAAGTTTATTCTGATCAGGTTGTCATAGAGACTAATGGTCTTGCACTGCATGTGACGGGTGCCAAACAGTTTGTTCTGACATCCTTGCTATAAATAGTTGAAGGAGAAAAATCAGCAGGAGCAGAAACCCAGTACTGATCTTTTGTTCACCCTGTTGTGTCCAGGTACGTGTTAAAGGCAAACAAGTTCAGACTGCTGAAATAATGTCATGGTTTCAGAAGAAAGTGAATTACGTGGATTTATTTCCATCCTTGTGTCAATATAGCATGGCTTTAGTGATCAAATGAAAATGACCCTCTGCCCTCAAATTGTACAATTTATAAACACTGCTAATGACTGAGGACAAACTTGAAACTGAAAACTGCAGCAAGCACTTTATTCAGTTTTCTTTGGATAAGAAAATTCACTGTGGACATGGTGAATGAGCACTGTAATTGCTGTGCACTCAAACCAGAAGTGATGGTTAAACCGGGAATAGTTTTGTGTAGGATTCCCATCAAAAGTTTGGTAAATTCATTACTGCCTTAGGCTGCAGGGGTAACCGTGACATTCCAAACTATTTTAAAAAAAGAAAATAAATCACTAAATTGTAAGTTTAACTTCCCATGCTCCAAGAACCCAGTTCCCATGTACTCCACTTACCCCATGTGCTCTTGCTCTGACTCTGGAGATGTACTCAGGCAAGCTTGTCAGGGTGAGAAGGCATTAGCCTCAGCTCTACAGGTGCCACAATATTGTTTAGGATTTGCATGATATCTAGAAGAGTGTTTGGAGCTACCGTATGGCCTGTGGGTGGAAGCTGTGAGTTTAGCATGTCCAGCACGTGCAATACTTGCTGTCCCCCTGTTCCTGCCTGGAATATCTTAGGCAGGTGTACCATAGCACTTGCCTCTGCCATCTGATGCAGTCATGCAGTGGCACAGCTGCCAGCCCTTCTTGGCCATGCTTAGGCTGAAGCTGGATTGGCAGACCTGCCGCTGCCTATTTGGCAACTGCTTGCCTGGCTTTACAGCCACTAGCTGTAAGTCCCTTCTGAGCTCTGGACACAGTAAAGAAGTTGTCACATTATGGCATTAACCAGGGAAGATTCTGGGAGCACCAGTCCTCCATTTCCTGTTTCTCCCACATTATGTTATAGAATTTTAACAGCTCATGGCTTGGCTTGTCCAGAGCCATGCTGTCTGCCTCCTCTTTATTTCAGTACTGGTAGATCTCACCCTCTCCTTCTCCCCAGTTTATATCTATCCACTTGAAACAAGCAATAAAGTCTTTAGAGAGACACACTTCATTGTAGATAAGTTGCTGATAACAGCGTATCTTCTGTTTCCTAAGTTGAGGAAAACAGCCCCCAGATGGTTGTTTGGCTGTGTCAGTGGTGAGGGAACAGCAGACACATGTTTCCCTTTCTGTTGTGCGTTTCCAGATCCAGTGTGGATCTGGAAAGGTTTCAGGGTACCTGATGTACTTTTTTTTTAGTGAGAAATATAGGCATCTGCAGTATCATTGGATGGGCAGAGAGAGATGCAGCTATCTACCAGCGTGAATATGGTCAGTTTATTGCTTATTACTCATAATGAGGGAGTGACTCCTGGGCATGAAGATAGTCATCAATGATGATAGGCACCAAATGCCACTCATGCTTTGACATACCTAGTTTTATGACTACTCTCTTCAGCATGTCCAACATCTTGCATTTAAATCCTTCCCATGCTTCCATCATAAAAAAGCCCTTACTTCTCTGGGAATGACCTGAAAATAGCTAAACATACTAACAGGAATGATGGGGCTTACTAGCACCTATAACGTCTTCAAAAGCCTGTGTTGTTGTTCTGGGTTTTTCACAATCCTGTCTCTAAACAAGAAGGAATATCCACTTTTCTCTCAATGAAAGCCCAAGCCCTGTTTTCCCTTATGTGGTAACAGCATCTCACCAGCTTATAAATATTATTTGCAAAAGCAGTTCTCTAGTCAGGTAAAGCTTGTTGACATTATAATGTTATATCTTTGTGTTCCCAATACAGTGTAGAGAAAAATAGGCTGTCCAGTTCTTTACTGATCTCTGGCTGTAATGTTGCTTCTCTGGTCATCACTTAAAGCCAGTGCAATTGTAAATATGCCAGCTGCATTGTGAGCAATAATCTAAAAGCCAGGTGCAGAATAAGAATTGCTGAACTCTCCTGAATGACACCTAATACGTTTGCCAGCCTCCTTGCTAGTTGTGCTTGTATCGTAAGATGTATGTTGGTTTTTAATCTATTCCATGTTGCAGTCTGTCCCTTAATGGTGGATAAAGTAAGTGTTGCTGTTATTGGATGACGTTTATCACATTCACATGCAGAATCGCCTTTCTTTGAGTTAGTGTCCAACCTGAAGACTTCAAATGTGAAATCTTGATGCTGTTGAAATTAATAACCATTCCTTTCATGAGGAAGGCGCTAACACCCTTAGCAGGCACAAAGCCTCTGAGCACTTTTGCATTAGAATTCAAGACAACGTTTACAAAATACCAAAGGTTAAAAAAATTAAATAAGTAAAACCCACGTACATGTGAAGTAGTTTTCTGGGTTGCAGCAACATTATTAGGCCTCAGAGATACTGTCCTGCAACAGGGAGATGTACCAAGCGATGCAGACTGTCTTCTGAAACACTGCAGGGATCGTGCCCAGGAAGAGAGTCTTTAACATTCCACTTGATACAGGGGTTTTGGTTTTTGATGGAACACAATTAAATATCTTCATTATTCAAGTACTTTCTTTTGGTACTGGATGCAAAAGTTTGCCAGAAAATAAAACAAAACCTGACCATAGAGACCGTAGCTGTACTGTGGGTGACATGCCTTGCATTGTGAGAGCCCTTGCCTTAAGGCTCTGCCCTCTCAACTGGATTAGCTGCAGTAGAGTTGAATGCTGCAGATTGACTGTGTTGGCAGGTGACAGGGTGAGTTCTTCCCTTTCCTGCCCATGGCTGTGTGGTTTGAGTTGAAAGCAGAAATTCATTCAAACTGGGTGATTCAGTACAAAGCTGAGACCTGAACTTCAAGGAAGTTTCCAGTTAACCCTGCAGTGAAGACTGTGGGCTCTGCAGTCTGTGCTCTTCAGCTTCTCCTTGTTGTGGGGGACGCCTCTGGGGCTCTGGCTGTGAGTGGTTTGAATGGCAGTTGGCTGCACCTGCAGGAAAACCAGCTCTCTGGGGCTGACATCACCTGGGGCTGCAGTGAGAATGATGTGCACACACCCACAGCCACAGCATTCAGCTGGTAAAATATAGCTATAATGAACTTCAATGGGGAATAACTATATATATACAAAATGAATCATTTCCTCCCTCCTCCCGTCCCCCTCAGTGTTCCCATTGCTTCAAAGCAACCTGGAGTTATGATTAACTGCACCCTGTCCTGCATGATTGTTTAATTGAGCATCTTTTTGCTGACAGAATATCATCTCTTATGAGCACTGGAGGCATGAATGTATTACAAATAATATTGCTCAGAAATGAAGGAGTCGCAGTTGTCCTTTTTGTAGCTGAATGCATTTTGTTCTTCTCCGTTAGCATAGGAGGCTTATTGCTATGGAGTTATGCAGGCAGATTTTTCATCCACCTGACTTGGGAATGGCTTAAGCTTCGGGGCACAGAGTGAGGTTGCATGCTGTTATTATCAGGTTTAGGGAGGGAAGGGAAAGTTCACCTTTTCTCATTGGCAATAAACCCATTGAGATCCACAGTCCACAATCAAAAACTGAACTGAAATCCTCGTACTGTTGGACTGAGGTATGAGCCTACCTGGAGGCAATTCCTTGCAGGCCATCATAATATGGGCTATAATGTAGCAATGGGCTTCTGCAGCTGCTTCTAAGCAGCAACTTAGTGTTCTTAAATACCCACAATGCCCAAGAGCCAGCTTGAGCTGGGGTTGCAGGGTTCCCCTGAAATCTCTCCTGGCTTTTTTGCCTGTCTCTAAGGATCATAATACGTGTCACAACCTGAGTAATTCATAATGGTGGTTGGACTTGATGATCTTAAAGGTCTTTTCCAGCCTAGCTGATTCTATGATTCTGCAGATGTATGTGCCTGAACTTCAGGGCTATGGTGAACATAAGCTTTATATGTGCAGGGATTAAAATACAGTTTCATGAGCATCCATGTGAACTATTTTCAGGTTTGCAAAATGAATATCTTGATTTGTTGAATGCTGTAATAATGCCTTTGAGGTGCTGCTGAAGACTACTGGCAGTGTGTTTGAAACCACTTTCTTAGCTCCAGTGTTTCTGTTGAATTGGAGAAAAAGTTCATTGTGGTGCGTTGTGATTTCAGGAAGATATGGCTTTATGTGCCACTTGTAGAATTCCAGAAGTGCAACTTTATATATACTGGAAAAACCCTAAAGCCAGTGCAGTCCTGTCTTCTCTGCATTTTCAGCTTACTGCTAGATGCAGCAAATGGCAGAAGAGGTTTTATTTTGGAAAAGTGCGTTAGAGGCAAGGTAATTTCCAGTCAAACACTTAAATTCCAGATTTTCAGGGAGACTTTCCATTACTGTTGAATGTCTTGGGATAGTTTTGATTTGGGATAGTTTGGCTGCGTCCATGTGTTAGTTATTCAACAGCATATGTGAAATGTGTCTCCTCTGTCTCATTTGATCAGATGCTTTGGAGTTTTGGTGTCATTCATTTCAGTTTGCCTTCTTCCCTTCCCTTCCCTGCCACAGCTGCTCTAACCTTTAGGCTGAAGCAGGAGGTGATGGTCAGGGTAGGTGTCTTTGCAAGTGGACACCCAGTGAGTGGTGGAGTGGCACCAAAGAGCTCAGGGAAGCAGCGAAGGACTCGCCATCAGTGTGCTGATTTTGCGGAGCATGAGGGGTAGTTTGTTCAAAGAGAAAAAGAAGATAAGATGTAGAAAGCTGTCTTTAGTCTTTCTATAGAGCAAATAGTTTAATTTTTTTTAATTTTATTTCATTTTTCATTTGTTTTTGCCTCTTGCATTACATAACTGCCAAAATGCCATTGTGGAGCCCAGATTTTGCCTCCACAGCCATCAATTACTGAGATATTTGGCTTGGCTGGATCACAGGAGCTTTGCTCCTGGGGCTAGAGGTCTGTTGCTAAACCTAAATTTGCATCTGTTAGAAACAGTAAAGTGTCCTTGCTGTTTATTAGGATTTCTTTATTCTGAATCATACTCAGCCTCACATTCCTTCACTGACAGCTATTTTGTTCTTGGTGCTTGACATAATAATGTCAGCTGTGCTGTCCATCTGAGCTGGTCCCTTAAAATGGGTGGGCTGAATAGTGACCTTAAAACTTATTAGCTAAAAACAACAGAAAACCTTTAGGGTAAAATGATTGCAAAAATCCCCTACTGGCTGATTTTAACTGTTCAATCAGGAGGTATCTGTCACTTCAGATTTCTGCCACCGTGCACAGTTCTGTGTTCCAGCAGCCAGAAAAAAACATGGGATTTCTTACTGTGGTAACTTCCAAGATGTGCAGACTGGTCTATGTGTTTATTTATTTATTTTTTTACCCAGCCATCTCACGTGGTGTATTTAAATCAGATGAATAGAAAACTCTTTTTTACAGAAGCATATTTGGTACTTTATTTCAAGCCTAATATATTGCACATTTTATTACATCTGGAATCCCTTATATGCATCATATTCTGTAGCTGTAGCCCAATACATAGTTTGTGCCACTGTGATCCTACTAATTTCTGTTATGCTGCCTTTAAAATAAATCTTCTTCTCTTGTGTTCAAAATCTTCTAACCTCTGAAAAATTACATTTTTTTTTACAAACATTGCTCTGGGTTTCAGCTGATGTCCTGAGTGAAGAAGCTATCCTCAAGTGGTATAAAGAAGCGCATGTTGCTAAAGGCAAAAGTGTTTTTCTTGACCAGATGAAGAAATTTGTGGAGTGGCTGCAAAACGCTGAAGAAGGTACAGGTTCATTTACAGAACGGTGGTAGTCTGTTCACAGATTAAATGTATTTTTTCA
>JBCJKH010069942.1:0-25788 GCA_039877255.1 Loriculus beryllinus
CATGGGCAGGGACACCTCACACTAAACCATGGCACCCAAGGCTCTGTCCAACCTGGCCTTGAACACCGCCAGGGATGATATGCTCCTTAATCATCACCATCATCATTGAGCACCATTCACCCTAAACAAATTTCAGTATGGATGATAATCCATTAAAAAGAAATACAGGATGAGTATATTTCCATGACTGTCAATTAGGAAAGAAAAGTGTTATAATCTGATCTCTTAAACTTGTCAAATGTCTAAGAGAGGGAGGACTGCTTTCTTTCTTGACACCAACCATGAGAATTGATACATTTCAAGAAGATTTAGCTTTCAGATTATTTGAAAATATGAGCTAGGAATGCAGGGTCAACTCAGGTTTTCTCCTGCTGTTGCTGTTTTTTTGCTTGTTTAAATTGCATGAATTTATGTTCATTTTGTATCCACAGTGATCTCATATTTCAGTACATCAGAAAAACAAACCCTGAGAAAGATGCTCTCATGAAAGTTATTTATGGTACCAGACTCCAAAAAAATTGCAGATCTCTACAGAGTAAAATTTTGTCAATGAAGCCACATGTTCAAATAACTCTTTCCCCTGTTAACACAACTGTTATAGCTATGCCTACAAAACATCTGTTGTGACTGCATATGTAATCATAATACCAGATACACAGAAATAAATAAGTACTTATCTTCCTGGAGATTGTATACGTTCTTCAACAAAGTGAGCAGAAAAGGCAAATGTTTCTACAAGAAGGGTCTAGAAAGAAAGCATTTCTAGGAGTTGCATTACTCCCTTCCACTGGAATAAAAGCTTACTCTGGAAGAGCAACCCTGAGAAGGACTTGAGAAGAATTATTTATTCAATTCCTCCAAATGACTGTAGCACTAAAACCCCAGCACCTGCAGAAGACTTCCTTTATTGTCACATCTCTTTAGTATACCTGTGGTTTTTCTTGTCCTCCTCTCAATGGATCTCTTTTATTTTTATTTTTTTTTTCAAATACTTTAAATCAATAGAAGACTAAAACAAAATTTGGGGGAGGGAACAAAAACTATTGATTTTGCTCTTATCTAGAAATAAAAAATACATTTATTATTATGAAAGTCACAATAAAGTTAATGCATTTAACTGATTCACATAAATTTCTCATGTGATATTAATGTATTATATGCCATTTCTGATCATTGATGATTTAAAAAATTCTAGAATGTATTTCAGTGCATTACTAACTCAGATTTTCTGTAACTTAAAAATACTATTTTACTGGTTTTGTCTTGCAAGTTTGAGAAAAGAAAACAAACAAAACACCATCAAAACCCAAAAAAATATTTGATGCCTAAATATCTGTTTTACATTACTGTTCTGGTTTTGGTTAGGATAAAGTTACTTTTCTTCTTAGTAGCTAGTGCAGTGCTGGGTTTTGGCTTTAGTCTGAGAAAAATGCTAATAAAACATCAATGTTTTCACTGCTGCTTGGTAGCTCTTATCTGATTTAGGACTTTTGAGTCACTCATGCTCTGCCAGGCACAAGAAGCCAGGAGGAAGCAGAGACAGGACACCTCACCCAGACTAGCTAAAGGGGTATTCGATATGCCAGCATGCCATACCCAGTATATAAATGGGGGGGAGTTACCCAGAAGGGACAGATCACTGCTTGGGTTGGGCTGTATACTGGTCAGTGTGTAGTGAGCAGTTGTGTTGTGCATCATTTCTGTTCATCGAGATTTTCCCCTGCAGTTTTATATCTCTTTCCTTGTTATTCACCTTATTATTATTACTATTATATTGTACTGTATTTTAGTTATTAAACTGTTTTTCTCTCAACCCACGGGCTTTACATCTTTTCGCTTTTCTTCCCCATCCAACCTGGCTAAGGAGGAAGAGAAGGGGTGAGATAGCAGCTGTGTGGTACTAAGTTACCATGATTAGGTTCAAGCCATGACAATTACTTACTGATGATCTCAAGCACGAACATAGGCTGGGTGGAGACTGGATTGAGAGTAGCCCTGAGGAGAAGGACTTGGAGGTATTGATCAATAAGAAGCTCAACATGACCTGGCAGTGTGTGCTTGCAGCCCAGAGAACCAGCCATTTGCTGGGCTGCATCAAAAGAAGTGTGACCAGCAGGTCAAGGGAGGTGATTCTGCCCCTCTTTTCTGCTCTAGTAAGAGCCCATCTGGAGTACTGAGTTAATTTCTGGGGTCCCCAGCATAAGGAGGACATTGACCTGCTCAAGTGAGTCCAGAGAAGGGCCACAAAGATGATCAGAGGGCTCAAGCACCTCTCCTATCAAGACATGCTGAGAGAGTTGGACTTGTTGAGCCTGGGGAAGAGAAAGTTCTGGGAGACCTTACAGCAGCTTCCAGTACCTAAAGAGGGCCTACAAAAAGTTTGGAGAAGGACATTTTCAAGGCACGGAGTGACAGGGCAAGGAGAAATAACTTTAAACTGAAAGAGGGTAGATTTAGATTAGATATTAGGAAAAAATTCTTTACTACGAGGGTGGTGAGAACAGCTTGCTCAGAGAAGTTGTGGCTGCCCTACCCCTGGAAACATTCAAGGCCAGACTGGACCAGGCTTCTTGCAACCTGGTTTTGTGGAACATGTCCATGCCCTTGGCAGAGGCGTTGAAATTAGATGGTCTTTAAGGTCCCTTTCAACCCAAACCGTTCTAAGATCCCATCATGGCGTTATTTTCCTGGCTAAATATTTATGTATCAAAACATTAAAATTAAAAAATATATTGCCAGTTGGAGATGCACACAAAATAGCTCAAAACATTTCCTGAAAAACTTGATATTGTGTGCCCACTCTGTAAGGGTTTAATGAATATGGAATCAATCTACATCTAATCTGACAGTATAGTAGTTACCTCAGAGATTACATGTTGCCACCATTTACATGCAAACAGGACAAGAGAGACCAAAGAATGCCTCATATTAAGCAAGGCTGCAGCTTGAATCAGTTATATTTGACACTAAAGAAGCTGTATCAGACTACAGGCCATCTTCATAAACTATATTAGTCATAGAAGAGCTTCTTAAGCCATTTCTTCCTTTTAAATGCCATTGCAGGCTTGCAGAATATGATTTAATTTAATCAGCATCTGTTACTCTGCATACTGCGTGTAGAGAGTTAGGTAATTATGAATGTTATTTAAAGAGGGCACAATGTTGAGAAGAAATTTGCCAAAGCAAGCAAGAAGCAAATGCTTGTAACACAAGTTACAAGTTACAGATGCAGGATGTTCATATATGACTACTCCCATTGGAGCTGCTCTTGCTTCACCACCTTAAGTGCTCAGTGAAGTAAGCCCTCTTTGAAGGAAAGGCCAGAGACGGAGAATCAATCTTAGGAGTCCAGTAGTCACAGGAATAAGAGAGAGCTTTACCTTAATGTCTATTTCCTGCTATTTTTTTAAATTACAAATTATTTATTAAATTTATAAAGCACAAGGGTGTTAACTTTTTTACTCAAATGTCTAGGGCACTCACCTTCATTATGGAAGATTCAATTTCCAGTTCCTGTTTCCCTGAACATTTAATGATCTATATAAATATGGCTCTGAGAACAACTGATTATGGCTAGCATGTTGGGTCAGGGTAGCCTCACTTCTGATACCAAAAGCACAGTGAAATAGCAGTTATCTTCATGACTTTAGCCCAAATGAAAGTAATGGAAGACAGATTCACAAGGAATTAGAACGAGTACATGTGTTTCTCTACCAATAATAATGACACTGAACTGAAAATCCAATTTAAACAAAGATCACAGACAACAAGTATTGCAAGATTCATAATAAAATCAGGAGAGTTGGTAAGACTGGTTGCAGCACCTGTGAGAGGTTGGTTAGCACATACACTTACATTACAGAAAGTTGTAGACATACTACAGACATACAGTATCTGCATATAAAACAGACAACATGCACTGCTGCAGGCACACTACAATTGGTAGGCATTGCAGCTATGATTAATGCTTACCATGTATATAATAAATCGATCCATTGCTAATTAAACACTGTAATAAACCAAAATTCCTAACCATAAAGAAAAATAAGCTAACCCTTTAGGTGGCTACTAAATATGCTGGTTATTGCCAAATATCTGTGGCTTTCTGCAGTTGAAATATACAAAAAAATTGCAGCTCAGTACTTGTACCAAAATGTTTTTTTTAACTGCAATTGCTTGATTTTCATGTGAGTTATCTTTGTACACATAATGCAAGATTTAATGAAATATATATACATATATAGCCATTTGCAAAAACTGAGTCTACCAAATATTACAAAACATGTTCTAGATTAATGAACTTACTTAACTTAAAGCAGGGTCAGTTAAAAATGTAAAATATAAAAATTGTTTACTATAACTTGCTTTTGTGTACAAAGACATATAAAGCACAATGACTGATTTCTCTAGACAGCTTATACATTTACCTTTCTGCAAAACGCTTTCTGGGAAAGACAGTGATTTGACTGAGGTAGTTCAGGGGTAGCACAGAAAAACATGCAGTAACACTACCATTGCTGTAGAAGCCTGCAGGCAAACTGAGGTCTTCCATTCCCAGTCTCATTTGATATCATTAACACTGAACGCCGAGGGTAGGATTTTCCAACACTAAAGTTCTAGCATTGAAATTATCAAAGCAGTAGTAGCGCTTAGTGTTGCAAATCTGTCTTGCCAGCATAGTATGTTTCTGTGGCAGTTCTACATCCAATATTATAACAAATCAAGATTTTGATTATCTGCCTCAGAATTTTTCATTTTTTCACAAACCAAGGTGGTTTAGGCTAAGCAAATACTGCTTAGATAGCAAATATCAAAACAATTGAAAAGTACTTTAGTTCAATTTTATCTTTTGTATCCTCAAGTCTAGATTCATCCAATACTGAATGTTAATGGAACATGAATATTAGAAAAAGGGATGGAATATGACAGTGCATATGGAAAATATTAGGTTTCTTTTCCTGTGGGAAATTTGCTTCAACTTAATACAGAGTAGAGTGTTTTAAAATTTGAGATGAACAGTTAGAAAAGTGACAGTCTACATACTGAGTGTCAGAAGTAATCTGTTATATAGTTCAAACAATTTCATTGCTGTTTATGCTTTTATTTTAATTGTTCAGTA
The DNA here is from genome assembly GCA_039877255.1 of Loriculus beryllinus. Lineage (NCBI taxonomy): Eukaryota > Metazoa > Chordata > Aves > Psittaciformes > Psittacidae > Loriculus > Loriculus beryllinus. Next base: position 5,120 of record JBCJKH010069942.1, read on the forward strand.
GTGTGCACAAAATTTGATCTATGTGTCAGGGTGTGGGGTTTTTTCTATTAAATTCTTCTATTAGCATTCTCAATTTCATCTATAGGAAGCTTTTTAAAAATGTCTAATACCTTTAAAGCGATTTGATATTACTTTAAACATTTTGGGAATTAGAACTTTATAGTATTATTCATACAAAAGAAATATTTATTAAATAGTTTGCTTTTAAGGGCTTTCAGTTTTGGGGCAGCCCATTTTTGGTAATTTGGGAGCTGCACTGAATTTCATGTTTTCTTAATTCTCAGAACAACCATTAACTCAGTGAGTATTTGGGAATTCCTATGATTTCTAAAAATCATGCCAAGAATGTATTAAACTGATTAGAAGAAAAATCAAAACAAGCAAAAACTCACACCACAAAACCAAACCAATCCAAAACAAACAACACAAAAAATCAAACACATACAAAACAACCAAAAAACCACACAAAACCCACAAAACAACCAACACAACCCCAAAACTTTATCAGTAATTGAAGAAATAAAAATTAAAGGCTAATCCTAAATCTCTGTGCTGCATTATACTTTAAGATGGTAAATTATGAAAATGGCTTATTCAAGTCCTGTATTCTACCCTGTTCTTTGAGGAATAACATGCTATATTCCTTTGAAATCAATAGGTCTTTTTAATGCAAAAATCCAATCACAAGGAGGAATGCGGGCTTTGGAAAACACGCAGTTCTCTGCCCTTCACATTTCTGAATACCAAACCTGAAAAGATGAACCAAACCGTGCACCAAACCTACTGAGTTTCGGGGCAATACCTGTCTATTAAAGAAGCAAGAATTAAATCGCAGGACAGTTAGAACACTATTTGGCAAACTCCATTTGGCATTTTCTGATCATGTTTGTCTAAGAAAAGGCTGAGGAGTGATGTCATGGCAGTCAACAACTATGGTTGTGTAGGGGGCAGTACTGACCTCCTTTCTCCGGTGACCAGTGATACAGCACAAGAAAATGGAATGAAACTGGGGAAATTCAGATTAGACATTAGGAAAAGGTTCTTCACTGGGAGAGTGGTTGGCCACCTCTTGGGAACAAGCTCCACAGGGAAGTGGTCACAACACCAATCCTGCCAGAGTTCAAGAAGCGTCTGGATAATGCTTAGTCATATTGTTTAGTTTAAGGTGATCCTGCCAGGAGCAAGGAGTTGGATTCACTGATCCTTATAGTCCCTTCCAACTTGAGAAATTCCATAATTCTACAACTTCTTTGGTACACTTTTATACTCCTTTCTATTATGAGACTCAAAAACTTCATCGAAGAGCTACCTGAAAAAAATTAATAAGTGATCTATTTCCGTGGATGGTAAAAACTATATGCATCTCTGTCATTCCTTTTCTGTTTTATGAATTATCTTTATTATTAAATGTGCAATTATTTATATATTTATAAATTTAGCATGAGCACTTAAACCTGCCTATTATATAACATATAATTTTGTTTGCAAGGGGGAAAAGTACAAATAAGTGTGTCAGATTACGTTTACATTACATATTGGTTTCCTTGACTCTCTTACAAAAGACTTAAGAAAACTTCTGAGTTGTTACAGCTCTCAGAAGTTTCCTTAACATGGAAAACAGCTTTGATTACATTCAAATGATGACAAGAAGGAAAGTTTCATTACATTAGTGGTAATGTAATAGCACTAATTCTAGTGCTATGTATTTACAGACAAATGCAAACCTACTGTTATGACTCTATTAGAAGTATTTATAACAACTATGCTATATTTGATAAATGAAGTCGTAGTAATTGGTTTCAGGATCTTATTCTGTCTGTAGAATATCCAGTGACACTTTTCAATATGAAATTAAGTTATTTCAAAGTGTCACTTTTGTTACAGTTCTACATAATGATTACAGTTACTTTAAAAATATAGGTGCTATTATAAAACCAAAAGAATCTCATTAAACTAATACAGGCTGTGAATTTTGACAAAGTTCAATGAAAAATAAATAAATAAAAGGATAAACATATACCATACTAGCTAACCTACTAGCTTTTGTGTATGAAGAATAAGAAAAACATTTTCTAAACATGTTGAAGATTCCAGTAGTTGCAAGACTGAGGTCTATTAAATCTTTTTTATTCTTAAGTCTAGAAATAAAACTAAGTTAATTTTTAGTGTTATAAGTAGGGGTACACTACATGAATTATTTGAAATCTGAGTCTTGCCTTCCACTGTATCCATTTGCTGCATGTCTTGGAAAGAAGAAAGGACAAGTTAGAGTATTACTAATGATGCAATCTAAATTAAAAATGAAACCAAAAGAACCACACAGGTAAAACTTAGTTTTATTTTATATAAAGACTGTGTAAAACTAAATGCTCTTCCTCAAAATCTCAGCCTTTTTTTCATACCGCTACCATTTTTTTCTGAAAGTAAACCATTCTTGCATTTTTTTTTTAAGTGTCTAGAATGTGCAACTTCTTCTGACTTCTACTTAATGATTTTTATCCCAACTCTATGGAAATGTTCACTGGGGGAAAAAAAAAAAAAAAAAAATCCAAAACCATAATTGGATTTATGTTAAATGAAGCGGCAGTATTTTAAATACAGTTTTGACTTGTGTAACTTTTCAACTAAGATTCATTTCTTACCTTATTCTAGATATAATATAAAAGGACATTGTTAGCATTTTCCAGAAAAATTTGTAAGAGGTTATGTCAGAAGGTAATTGCAATGCTTGCGAAAAGGGAAGAATATTGATTTGATCAAGAGACTATGTTGTGAAACACTGAAATGTGTTAACACTACTGAGTTTTCACATACACAAACCTTTACCCATCTTTTATCATCCCTTTTCACAACTTCAAAGCTATGTCAAGAAGTACTATGCTTCTCCAAATAGGTTATACTCTTAAGTTTGCACTCATGAATATCAGTTCAGTATTTTGAAAATGCAAAGATTGCTAAAGGTATGATTCTTTTCTTATTTATCTAAAAATTAGGTATTAATTACGTATTGGAACACAGGTCTCAAAGATCAAAATGCTACTAAATATACTACCTGCACAAAGATAATCAAAAGCTGCTTCATTTCTGAAAAGTAATCAACTTATACTTTTACTATAAAAATAGCAAAAAACTTCAATATCAATTCAGAAGATTCAGACCATTAAACAATTTGTATACAACAGGCTAAAGAAAAACAGTGTGTATTGTTTTGAAAAATCAATTTATAGGATTACTGTTATTTTGTGCCATGACAATGCTATATAATGAAGACCAATCTTTTAAAGCCGAAGCAACATGAACAATGTAAGACTGTATGTATCTATTTGTTTTATTTTTATATCTGATATTTATCCAGCAGAGAAAAGATGCTTTTCCTATATTCTCTGGCTCTAGGCACATTCTGAAATACATGAAAATTCTGGATATTTCATGGTACAGGAAAGGATCAAAAACTCAGATCACAGTTATTCATTCCTTGTCATATTATTCAACTTGTAGTGAAGTGTATTACAGTACTTCATATAAAAATAAAGAGTGTCATATGATATCTAAGCAGAATGATCTGGGACAGGATTGTTTGGATAACACTGACTGAAAAAATATTTTTGTCTTATGATATTTCCATGAAAGCTCATGACAGTTTCAAGACAATCATATGTGACAGAAATAACATACCATACGCCATATTATCATGTAATTCATATCAAGGAACTTTACTGCAAAGACATATGGTGTGGTCCCATTAATCAGTTGCTGAAATGCTACATCTTTATTTACTACTTTTCATGCGCAAATTTTGTAAAGGTTTCAAAGAGTGAGAGGAGACTTCTGGCTCGACTTACGAAGGCAAGCCTGTGCTACTGTCAAATCTTTAGTCTGAATTGAGATCAGCACAACCACATGGTTTGTAATTTCATCAATATGCTTTCCAGTATTGAAACTTGTAACACTGAGGAGATTAATAAAATGATCCATTTATTTTCTCACATGGCAAAGATTAAAAATGCCAGTTAACTTATTCTCTTTCCATCTGGCCTTGCTATACTATTCACAGAATGGTAGTACCCAGGGTCTGCTGATTCACAGTGACTCACAGTGCTGCCTACCATTCAGTGCTCACTTTGTATGTAATGGTTTCTAGCACTAATACCCCAGAACAAGAACAACAAAGTAAAATACATTATGCATATCTAAGTGTGAGGCCTTATTTATTGCCTGTCTCAGCACAATGACTAGAAGCCTAAGCCCAAGCCCAAGACACTCTTTTACTATATGTATTGACCATCCTATTCCAAATTTCCATCACTATGACTTCCTTGCTTATATGATCTGGTCAGAAGTAGGTGTATCGTATCATACAGTTCAATAAACTGGTGACACACTCTTTTTAATCTTGCAAAAACACCTTTTAGCTTATCTTTTCTTCCTTCGTTCCACTTATCTTTCTTTAGTAAATTTGTTTACAAATGGTCTTACCATTTGAATTACCACTGGTAATTCATTATGCCAGCATCTGTTTACTAGCTAGCTCTTTTTACAACATACACAAATGTAACTGTACAGTTGAGAAAAATCTGTTGCATGGATGGATCTTAAATATACTTATTGTTCGTAAGTATATTTCATAGAATCATAGAATCATGCAGTATATTTCTAGTTCTTTTACCCACTGACACAGTGTACTTGAAGGATGGGCAGATACAGAGTCAGCTCTTGGTATGTGCTTGGCAACTGTTCTCTTTTCTAATGAAGAACTACAGATCACAGATGACAATATACAAAATATCTTGATCTAAATGAAAAGCAAAACTGATCAAGGAAGACTAAGTGAGAAGCCAGTATGCAATCCTCTATTATTGGCTGACTCTTGTTTCAGAAAGGAGAGTGACTAAGCTACTACTCACTTATTAATTCAAATATTTAATTTAAATTAGTATACACCCTGAGTTACCATGTACTGCTCAAAAGCAAGAGATAGGTGTTTCTTAGTATTTCAGTGTCCTCTGGTTTAGCATCACTGTGTTAAATGTGATTAATCCTACTGTCAAATACATACAGTAAAAAAGTAAATCTGACACCTGAAATAATCCATTACAGGGTAAGAAACGGGCTGATGAGGCTAATCTACTCAAGTATTTGTTGTCTGTCACAGTTGTATGGAATTATCAAATGACTGGTAAAATTTGCAGTAAGCTGTAGACTTTAAATAAGGAACAAACGCTATACCGTAAAACAGGTTTGGGCTGAATTTTGCTTGTGGTTTAGGTAAACTTTTAAGTAGTGTTTTTATTGTAAAAAAAAAAACCAAAACAAGAGTAGCAGACAGACACAGAGTATCCTTGAGTACACTTGACAATGCAGTCAAAATACAAGTTATAGATGGTTTTGATTCAATGCACTAATCTGTGTTCAAAAATTTATTTTTACCTAAATGAGAGGATGCAGTTCCTCTCTTAACATTTGAAAAACTTCAAGAACAATCTTTCCATCTACATTTTCTTACTGTGATATGCAGTGATTGTAATGTTTCATAGTTAAAGTATTATAAGTGAAATGTCAGTTGATGGAATTAGATCAATTTATTTATTTTAAATCAGATAGATAGTAATAATCCCTTGTCTGCCTTACAGAAAAACATAAGAAATGATCATTGGGATTAGGAAACAATTAGTCACATGGACAGAAAAGGCAAAATAAGATTCAACATAAAAATATAAAAGAAAACAAACAAATAAACAACAACAACAAAAACTCAGAAAAGAAAATTACTTAGGAATAAAAATACTAGAAAAATAAGAAAGATACATAATACCTGAAGAAATCTGGTTAAAATGCACAGTAAATTAGGTGTGGATTTGTAGCCATTTATGCCATGAAACAAAAGACCACTGATTTGCAGCTGAATATATAAAGTCATCCCATTATAATAGAACCAGGATCATGTAATTATATATATGAGTAATAACTTCATACACACAAAACCTACATTTATTTACTAAAATGACTGGAATAAGAACAGCAAAATGCTACTTTGTATATTGCTGTATGTTTTATAGCCATGGTTTAAAAATACTGTATCTGTACAAGTAAATTAGCCAGTCACAGGGGTCAGGTGATGTTTGTACCATGTTAACATCATGGAGGCTTTTATTGACTGAATATTTAATCAAAATCCAGAAAAAAACATCATCAAATTGTGGGCCAGAGCAGAAACAAAGTACAGTCAACATATTTCAGTGCTGTCATGTAAAATGACATAATACACATTTGGGGAACTTCCAGGTATGAGGGTCCTATGAAAGAAATACCTACTAGCAGCTGGGGCGTGTTACATTTTTTTTCCCAGAACATATTTTTTTGCCTAACTTTGCTTGAAAGGAAGTCAAACATCACGTGGCATTGCCCTCTGCAGTATGAAACAAAACTTTAAATCATGGCACTCAGTGGTTTAAAAGTATGCTTTTGTGCAAAGTAAAATTCTCACACAGATATACTCAAAGTCCAGAATTGTGAGAACAAAGACCTGAACCGATTTAACCTTTTGAGGAACTTTGCTTTTTAGCTTCAAAGTTTTAAGATGCACCTCCAGGCACACTTGGAACTATACTGTTTTGACAGTAGGGTAGGTATATATGAGCTAGGTGTCAAACTGCAACCTAAGCAGTTTCTGGAAATCAGGTGTTGTTCTGCTTACAAGGAGTGGCCCTCTCAAAGCATTCACTCCAGTATAGGTGAGAAAGATTCAGTTCTTAGTCAGAGGGTGTTAAATACCATGTCTTCATTCCCCAATGCTGACATATAAATACCATGTGCAATCTACATCTAGGATCTTTTCCTCTTGCTGAAGTTTGGACAGGTTTTTTTTGTAGAAGGTCAAGCCTATTTGGGAAATAGAAATAGCAAACACAAAAATCATGGTGCCATATAAGTGTTTAGAACATCTGACCATGCCATCGAGACAGTAATGGAAATAAAAGAGGATTTTGTTCCATGTTATCTTAGTATTTTACCCAGCAGCTGTATGATGCACAAGGAAAAATAGCCATGGGAACAGGGATCATAATCTGATATGTTTCCCTCCCACATGCAAGTACAGAGCGACTCATAAATATTATTACTTTTTTGTTTCATAATAACTTCAGCATGAAGAAATAACTTGGCAAACTCAGTGAGCTGGATCTGGATATCATTTATCTGAAGTCTAATCCAAACCCATCCCCTACTCCAAAACAATTATGTTAGTCAATGAAATAAGTTTAATAACTAACATAATCAGATCAAATTCAATGACCTATTTTTTTTCTTTATACTAATAATATCTTTAGGACTAGCATTTTCATTGAATTTTATTTGAGAAGTCTTTTAATATATTAATGAGTCACAGGAGAAATGATGTCACCAATTCAGATAAAGACCAAATAGATTTTTTTTCTTATCTGTATTTGCCATGGACAGCATGAAGTCTGAATGTACATCCCAAGGTGCTGAAGAGACATTAGGAAGTGCTGCAGGATCTTGGATAGTTTATCTAAATTTAGGTACATAGTTGAAAAATAATCTGTAAAACATTCCAGATTTATTTTTTGTACCCATCTTACACCCCCTAAAGTATGAGAACAAAACAGCTGTATTGTAAAAGAGGATTAGTAAATTACTCTGTTTTCTCTATCTACTTAACCACACTGGGTGGTCTGCACCCAAAATCTGTCTGCTGGCAAGTACAAACTACTGTCTGTTGAAACTACAGCACAGCTATATGAAGGCCATGAAGGACCCTTTTCCTGCACATAATACATCCCAGTTTCTTAACCTACACTGAACTAGCAAAAAGCTTGCATTAGACAGATGAAATACATATCATGAGTTAGTTTCACGTATTCATGTCTATTTATTAATGTCTACTTTCTACTTTTTTTTTCTCAAAATAAAAAAATTACAGTGAAACAACATTCCAAACACAATAGTCAGAAAGCTATTTTGATAATTATGCTTGTAATCTAGATGTGGTTTAGAAGAACTTGTAATAGAGCCTACAAGTAAAACGCCAAATTACTTTACCCTTTACTCTCACAGGAGTCTAAGAGATTGCACTGAAGACTAACATGGACTATTGTTTGTATACTCAGCTAGTTTCGCCCTTCAGGTATTCCAGTGTGCTGAGGTCGCTGTGAGACAAAAAAAAAAAATTGTCAAAGAGAAATTGCAAGTCATGAACAACTAAGACTTTATTGGTGTCCAGAAAACACCCCACAGAGCTTAAAAGTAAGTGATGCTCATCTGGAAATGCCAAGGCACCTTGGAAACCATGAGAAAAAACAACTAAACAGGATATGCCATTTTCTTTAAACTTTTTCCTTTTTCTTTTTTTTTCTGTCTCTGGGCATTAACTGAAGGCAGTCTTTCTACTAAGATTAATAGTTTTCAAACATTGACCAAAAAGCTACTGGAAAAAAAAAAGAGCTACTAGATAACTCAGATAACATCTTTTAGTCAAAGGCTAATCTTCCTTGAGTAACTAATTTCCACCCATTTTTCTGTCATCCGCTTTACTTTTGACAATGAAAGATAGGTAGACAACAGCAGGAAGCACAAGCAAAACAGAAAGCATGAAATCTGTTAATAATGACCACCAAAGGAATACTGCTCTTCTGACAGATACAGCAGGTGGGTGGTTAATGATATGTGATTCATATAAAGAAGCTCATAGTGATCAAGATTTTCCTGAGTGCTAGAACAACAATTAGCAGGTGAATACTATCTTGTGTTGCTTGGGGTTTTGTATGTTGGCCTTTCTGATTGGCAGATCTATTTTTTTATATATATATATATATATATTACAAGCAAAATTACAAATTTTTGTCTTCTTTCCTCATCCCCAATATTAGGTACTGAATTCAATGCTCAGGCATCTAAAGTGGTACTCTGTAACCTGCAGGCGCTTACTCTCTGCTTTGTTTGAAGTCAGTAAGTTATACTTCAGAGTTTAGCATTAAGTTAACATTTAAGCATTTATTTTTAATTTTAAAGTGTATTCAACTTAATTTCAAAATGTATGCTGATTATTTATTTAGCAATTTTCTACTATTTAAAAGGTTAAGGTCAGTTCCAATTCTATAACACTATCTTATTTAGTAAATAATGTTGAAGGGTAATCTTCAAGCAGACAGTCGTTTAATTTAATGCAGAACTACACCCATGTAGAGCAAACATATAAGTGTTCTCTAAATTAGGAATATTTCAGTTACCAAAAACATACTCATGTCAGGTGGTATTTTCATAAATAACATGTTCTAAAAAAAAAAATTGCTAAGAGATTCATTTAACTGAAAAAGTCATATTGCTAAGCCTGACGAAATGCTGAACATATGTTTTGTCCATAAGTAAGAAATCCAGTGCTGAATTTTGAAATTACATTTTAAATTTTTACTAAATTAAATTTACATTTTAAATTTTCTTAAATATTGCAATTAAAAATATAATGTGATGAATTAACACATAGGAATATATTTTTATATGAAAAAATATAAATGTTTCTAGAAAATAAAAATTTAAAAGATAGATGCAAAATAAAAAGTAAATCAAAGTGGCACAGGAAGTATTACAATCTCTTCAAGCTTTGGCCACATATGGAATGTTGTCAGCTGAAGATGAATTGCTTTCCTTGTTTCTTCGATTTTTTTTTCCTCTCATATGCAGCTTTTGTTCTTTCAGTCTTATCCCAAATCTGACATTTAACTAGTTCTTTTCTTTTTGTTGGGTGGCTTTTCCTTTAAGATAAAATCTGCACACAAGATGTTTCCTTTGCACCTAAGCATAGCAGCAAATACAAACATGGCTTATTCTGTAGACACAGTTCACATGGGAAAATTAGGCATCTATTTTGCAACCAAATCATAGTGTAAGGCAGAATTTCCAAGCGTTTCTGATGTAAAGCTGAAAATCCTTTCATAATTATTTTCTGTGTACAGGAGTTATAATATTAATAGATTAAAGAAAACATATTAAAGGGAAAACTTTCACCGACTCTCTGTATGAAAAAGAAAGCCAGTCTACTAACATTTAACATTTCACTTCTCCAAAAGAAGTTTAATGTCACTAAGAGTTTCATCCCAGCCACAGAAGGTTGTGCTAATTGTGAAGTTACAAGCTAAGCTGAAGAAACTGTAAAGGATTGCACACTGGGTACTCTTGTTTTGCAGCAGGAATACAAATTTGCAAGGGTAAAGATAAAACACAAGCCTGAGAAAGCAGAAACCTGTGTCCTAGCGCTAGAATGTCTTCTGGGATGGCAGAACTGTTGTTCTCTGGAAATACTTTATACTTCATCTAACCGTTACTGAGCCCATACCACTGATCCAGTCCTGTGAACAGAAATTAAAACTCAGGACCCCTGCCTTTGATTACAGCAGTTTAAAGATGGAGAATCTTGTATCCCAACCCAGCAGTTCTTTATTCATTTTACACAAGACAGTCGTTTTATAATTCTTGGTGGTTAAGGCACTCCCAAGGGTTGTGGGAGTATGAATTTCAAGGCTCTGCTAAAACTAAAAATACTTGAATCCCAATTTGCCTCTACATCTAAATTCTTTCAGCACTGATCTATGCTGGCATAAGAGAAGCACATACAGATGGCTTAGAAGATCTTACAGCAAGCTAAAGCAATCAGTGGGGAAAAGGGAGGGGAAATACCTGTTCTGAAAATCGTTGTTCAGTTTTGGGATTTTTGCCTAACACCAGAGCTTAAAGGTGTAGCAAGATAGCAGCAAATTAATGGCTTTGTGTATATGCACTAATAAGAGTGTAAACGCCTAAAAGATTAGATTCAGTTGAGTTGTTCTGAGGTTATCAGTGACAAAGATAGATGAGCACTTAAAGACAGGAGATAAATAACTACATATCTGAAAAATCTTAGCGTAGTTGGTAGATATAACTATTTGTCATAATTCTAGAAATGCCTGCTGGGTTAACAGAATAGCCTTTAAGCAAAAGATGTTCCTTGGTCTACAATTTCAAATGTTCATGTAAGGCCTCTATCTCTTTTTCTTTTACAAAAATATTATATTTTTTAACAGTAAAAAAAGCCACTTGGCAGTTAATTTTCTTTTCAATTTAATTTATTTTGCATCTGTCACACATAATTTTAAACCTCAACTGTCAACTTATCAAACGATGAAACAGGAAGTGGCTGTATTTTTTAATCACACTACCTTACATAACACAAAGAGTGAAACATGGTGGTTTTAATAGGATCAGGCTTGGGTCAGTGTTGTATGCTCTTGAAAGGCTTATCTTCTGATGCATATGAGAAGACATTCATCCAGAAAACATTTTGAAGTGATTTCTGATACTGCTTTAGTTTGGAAATAGAGGATGCGCTACAATTTAACTAAAAAAAGAAGCTACTTGTCTTTCAATTTATTTTTTTTTTTCTAAAGAGGAAGGACTAGACCAAAGGCTGCCTGTCTCATGCTACCTAGTTACCAATCTATAGAGAGTATCATAAAATGTTTTTTCCCAGAACTATTTAATAGTAAAAAAATAATTTGATTATATCAATAAGAAAACTAGAATAATACATTAAGATTAAGAAATTTTTAATTTTTTTAGTAATTTATTACATCAGATGATTACTACTACACTCATACTGATCTATCTCCTTTTTATAAGAACATGAAAGGTTGTTAACAATAATCAACATTTTAAACCTCCCACGAAACAAATGAACAAACAAACAAAAAAAAAAAAAAAAAAGCTCAAGCCAAGTAAACAAAACTAAACTCAGAAAAAACAAAACCACCACAATGGATGCTGATATAATGAGGACATTTCAGAAAGTGTCCTGACCTTACTGGTAAACTAAGATTAAATACATTGAAAAGGGAACAGGGCTAAACAAATAACTTGACTGCAATTTGTTGCAACCCATTAGCTGGTATCGGTGCAGTGAAGGCCATGAAAATTGAAACATGGTTCATTAACTGTGTGTGGGTTTTCGATAAGCAACTTTGATGTCTGTGTTCTCTCTGATGCCAAAGAATAATCTGCATTACAGCAACCTGATGATGTATTTCAGGGCATAGCCTATTGACCACCTGCTTCTTAATATGCTATAGACGATACTTTAACAATTCACAAGAAACTAGGAATAGACAAGAAAGAAAAGCTTGTCATTTGAGCTTCAACCCACATTACCAAACTGTCACTGTTATTTGACTGAAGTACTTAAGGATGCTTTAGTCCGTAATAAAACTTCTCTCCTCCAGACCTTCAGAACAAAAACTTTACTTGAAAATGATAAACATCTAAGTGAATTGCAGTATTTCTACTAAAACATAAGTTAATTTCCTGGAAGAGACCTTAAGACAAGGTTACTATTAAGTACAAGGCTCCTTACTGAAACACACATTGGGAGACCAAGAGGCAGTGGTTATATGCATTAAAACAGGGGAATATCTGACTAGATATAAGGAAAAAGAATATAACTGTGAAGATAACAATCGTTGGAGCAACTGGCCCAGAGAGATTCTGGAATCTGTCCTTGGAGACCCTCAAGATCCAGCTGAACACAGCCCTGATCAGAGCTCAGTCTGAGTATGAAGCTGGATTTGCCAAACTTTCTTCCAGTGTGACTTGATTCTCTGGAGAAGAGAATGACAAGCAAAGACTTCTGAAAAATTTAAATATTGTTTTGTAGATGTACAAATGTATAGATGCATAATTTATTTTTTTTTAAAAGAAACAAGGAACCATAAACTCAATACAAGTTATGCAGCACTTAGTGAAGAGACTAAATAATTTTTTGTTCCTCTATAGCCAACAAAGAGAGGCACATTGCTTCAGAAATTCAGAGTTACATTTTATACAATGATATGCCTCTAAGCAAGTAAGTTCAAGCTCTGTGTTGTTATGGAACACCAAAACCCACTTATTATATATATATACATTCCAATTTTAAACCAAGACCGAACAGAAGAAAAGCCAAAAATTAAGATAGGCAAGCTGATTTTTACTTTATCTTTTTTCATCAGCCAGGTAAGAACCCAGTTTTATACATAAAATGCTTAATAAAAAACCAAAATTGTAACAAAGCTGTAGAATTTGAATCTTACTGGACTGAATTTGTACCATTAGCAAGCTTCATTCATTATCTCACTGTAGTTCTAGCCTTGGTCCAAAACTCTCAGTGTAGATGTCTTTTTCCATGCGTAGCAAGTTAATATTTGCTTGGAAAAATTTTTTTGTTAGTTTTAAGAGCATTTAAGATATAGCTATAAAATGTTTAAAGCAAATTCAGAGTTCTCAGACACTTCCAATATAATGTGCATATAAACATAGATATAATAAATAATGTAACATTATATAATATTATTTATATATCATTTAAATACTTACATATTGCTAATTTGTGGAAAATGTCTAAATGCAAGATGACAATGATCTTAAATCAAAGGTTTACTATCACCCCTCTAGCAGAGATGAGTTTCGTATACCTGCTATCACTGAAAACTCTTTATATGTCACTTACTAGTATACATGAGACTAAGTATTCTGTAAAATGGAAAACATTTATCAGTTCTCAATAAAAAAAACAAACAAAAGAAAACAGAAATCCTTTACATGTGCATGATTATTTTCAAGACATTAAAATAAGCTACCTGTATCACATAGTCTCCAGAAGTTTAAATGACCTCATGAATGTTCTAAACATTGTCTTGCAAACCTAGACATTTTCATGCATTCTTGTTTGTCATCTTTTTAAAAACGCATCTACACAATTCAGTTCTGTGATTTACTTGATTAACAAGTGCCTTAAAATGATGTGACTCTTTCCTCTCCTGAACTAGAAAACTCTTTATTTTTTTTGCTTCATTTACTTTTTTTTGAGCCATAAAATTGATGTTGTTACCTTTCCCCCAGTATAATTATTTTAAAATTGCTTCTATAGTATGTTATTTGATTAACATTTTTGGAAAGTCTGTGGTCACACATCATAATAAATTATGTTTATTATAATAATGATGTTCAAGACAGGTTTTTCATGGTGTTGCATGGTAGGAGGATGAGAGGAAAGAGGCTTAAGCTGAAAGAGATTCCAACTGGAAAAACTTTCTTCCTCATAAGGAAAGTCAGGCAGGATAGCTTATTTCAAATTGCTGAATAAAGTTCCTGAATAAAGATTTTCAAAAGTCAGTGTTAATACAGAAAGGTTTCTTTCTGCCAACTTTATGATAACTTAAGGAGATAATACATTTTATTGACCATAACTGCAAGATAAAAATATGTTCTAATGACATCTATGGAATAGTCTAAAGGATTAGATAAAGCGTTACTACATTCTACACAGTAATTCCCTCTTTTGTTATGGAGTTTTGGTATAGAGCACAACAAATTCCAAGAACTTTGTATACAACTGAAAAGCTCTTTACTACTCTTATTACTAACTGCATGAACTTGAAAGCAGGAATGATGCATATTGAAAACTTTTTCTTTAAGTAGCAAAATAATGTAATCATTGCAGATAAAAAAAAAAAAAATGCTAATCTTCATCCCCAGAGTCCTTACATTGCTATGTATACCTCTGTTAAAGCAGGGAAATATTGTTACATTGTTACAGCTATTTTAGGAAGAACAGCTTAGGAATTCTTACTATAAATTGTGCAAGAAAATGGATAGTAAAATTTCACTAGCATTTTGTGCACTAAATACAGTTCAGGAAAATAAAAGTAAAACACAAATTGCATCTTGGTCTGACAATCATGTCAGACAAAATTATCTGACTGGCAAACATGAAAAGCATGTGTAACTTAGATCACTGTCTACTCATGTTATGGAAGTTCTCTAATATGCATCTGATGATTTTGCAAAAAAAAAAAAAGTCTTTTCACACATGAAATATTTCACATAAAAGTTAAGAGAAAATAAAGCAGAGTTGGTAGAGGAGTGTACTATAGTCAAGCTCTTAACAGTGACATATTTATTCTCCAAAAGATATGTTTGTGGGTGGGCTGGGTTTTTAAAGGAGACAGTGTTTGTGTGGCAGGCGTAACCTAAGCTATTCTTTGAAATTATCTACAGAAAAATTTCAGTTTATAGGTTGTTTCTACACTTCCAAAATTGCAAAAAATTAAACTCAGTAGCCTGATACCAGCATACATACGGAAGGACTATTGTACACTACGTGGTCAGTTCTGAAAGTTTTGATAGTATAAAAAAAGAGAATTGGGAAAAGGTCAAGAGAAATGGAGTGTTACTCTATCAGTAATGATAACTAATATGCAAGCAAACTCAAGCATTCAGTGAAAAATCCTATTTTTCATTCAGTAGCCAAAATAAACATATTTGCTGAAGAAACAATTAGGTAGAAAGATAAGATGTGCATGTCTCTTTCTGAAGAAAAGCATATGCTAAATAACTCATGTGCTACATAAGTTTTCCAAAAGAGTTCATCCATGTAAAAGCAATTTTTTCATGCCAAGGGCAGTGAGACCTTGAACAGTCTGGTGAGTGAGTGTGGGTCACATAAGTTAGAGCTGCCTGAAGCCAAACTGAAGTAATTTTTTCTAGGATAAAAATCAGAAAAGAAAAAAAAAAACCAACAGAGCAAAACAAAACAAGCAAAAAACCACAACAGAAACTAAAAGACCCAAATGCATTCTTATCTCTGTTTTCATTTCTGAGAGGTTTTGTAAAGTTGTTACAGCAGAGGATATCACTGCTAGAAGCATGTTTGCCCAATAAGATAAACGTCCAGCTTAATTTATCAAAAACAATAAGGAAAATGAGGCAAAAAAAAAAAAAAAAAAAAAACAAACAGTAGTATGCAACCTATAAACATCATGGATTTGATTAACTTGTTTATGGACCATTAGTTGAAAAAAAAAAAAAATCACATTAACAACATATATATCTTCAACAGTAAATAATAGGTCATTTCAGTAAATGGAGACAAAAGAATAGAAAAATAAAAAAGAAATTTGTCTTCATATTTTCTTTACTTCACATTTTGAAAGAAAAATAAAACTTGGCTACATTAACTGATGACATGAAATCTCTAATGACTTCTAGCCTCAAAACATAAGCTTAGTCAACACCTGGCACAATATTCAACACTTGGAAGTCTTAGTTTTGACTGACTAGATCTAGGCATGAAGCCAGAAATGGTGAATCACTGCAACTCATCAATCTGATATTGTTAGATCAGAAGTTGGGGGAATAGTTGCTTGTTTTAAGCCACCTAAAAGGCACAGAACTAAATTGAAATTTCCATCACTGTCACAGTCATGTTTTTGATTAACCCTTAAGTTGTTGCAACTGCATATATTAAATAGATGATTGTATATGTTTGTCGTGGCTTAAGCACAGCCAACAACAGGTCAACATTTCAGAGGAAGGTAATATTAATGACAAGATAGTCAGGCCTATATTCCTACTAAAACTCTTTGTTGTTGTTATAGTATAAAAACCTGTGAGCAATTTCCATATCCACCCTTACACTGAATTCCTGATTTTACCAATACAGTAGCAATGAGCTTATTGTAACTGTATACTTTAAATGAGATAATACTTTAATGAAGAGGTCTCTCACCTGGAAACAACAGTAATAATATCTAGCCCTAGCAAATCTTGGCATAGATTTGTCTTCCTTTTATCCATCAAAATCCTACTATGCTAACAGGACTACTGTGGAATTTATTCAAATAGTTTAAATAAATTAACCAAGAGCAAATACCCACAATAATAAATTAGAGAGAACAAGTACCTACGGCTGGACAATTGCATAATGCAATTAAAACCGCAAGTGTCCTAAAGGAGGGCCAAACACTGATAGCAGTACAACAAAATCAGCCAGGGTACTGGTACGAATATAAGCTCTTCAAACTTATTTTAAGACAAAATTTGTCTTAATTTATATGGATCACTCATATCATTTCCCCCTGTAATTCAATCAAGAGTCAAAACTAAAGCAATTACAGAAAAGAAAGCCTTCTGCAATTGTCATCTTTAATTCTCTTCCATAAAGATTTCAGTTTGAATCAAGTATCTGAGTAAATTACAAACACATCTATGTAATTAAAATCTTGTTTATTTTATGAAGAGACCTAGCCAGTTCAAGTTACAGGTGAAACAGAAATCCCTTGATAGTCTGACTTGCCAACATAAACAAGGACATTGTATCTGAATAAATAACAGTTATGTTACAGTCCATCTGTAGCCGTCTTGCAATTTTCAGAATTCTAACTGCTAGACATCAAAAATCTCCAAGCAGATTCATGGTATGTGCTAAATGTTATCATTGACAGCAGACATTCATCAGAAGGCAAAAATCTAGTGAGCACACAGCACAAAGCTCTGAGTTTGGAAATCTACTCTTGATGGCTGCCTGAAAAGAAGAATAAACAAGTATCTTCCGAGCCTCCTACCATCACTAGCTCTCATTCCACTGGCCTAGTTTGTGGTCTTTCTTTTAGAATCATAGAATCATAGAATAGTTAGGGTTGGAAAGGATCTTAAGATCATCTATTTCCAACCCCTCTGCCATAAGCAGGGACACCTCACACTAAACCATACCACTCAAGGCCCTGTCCAACCTGGCCTTGAACACCGCCAGCGACTGAGCATTCACAACTTCCCTGGGCAACCCATTCCAGTGCCTCACCACCCTCACAGTAAATAATTTCTTCCTTATATCCAATCTAAACCTCCCCTGTTTAAGTTTTAACCCATTATCCCTTGTCCTATCATTACAGTCCCTAATGAAGAGTCCCTCCCCAGCATTTCTATAGCCCCTCTCAGATACTGGAAAGCTGCTCTGAGGTCTCTGCACAGCCTTTTCTTCTCCAGGCTGAACAGCCCAAACTTTCTCAGCCTGTCCTCATACAGGAGGTGCTCCAGTCCCCTCATCACCCTTGTGGCTGTCCAAGATGTATTTTTGAGTGTTTCCCATAATATTACTTCTAATAAACTTGGTATTAACAATACCATGCTCAGAAAGACCAGGTTCATTTTGATACTTTTTTCCTTACATATCTTCAATATATCTTAAATATGATTACACATTTTGAGACAAATGCTACTTACATGATTCTAGACATCTTCTTACACTCTGACTAAAACAAGAAATACCACTATAACTTCTCACGTTTTCAGTAAGAGGGAAAACCTAGAGATGTAAGTGAACAAAATTATTACCCTAGCAGTATAAACTAGAACCTTACAGGGAGCTTCAGGTTAGTTACTGATGACTCACTGTGACAGCTGTGGTCATTACACTCAGCTTCAAATAAAAAGGAATAATAGGCATGCCATTTTTCTAGAAGCTCAGTGGTTTGGGGATAATTGTTCAGAGAATGAATTGCACAAGCTAGTACTGAAATCTAGGGAAAAATCTTGGGTTATAAGTTTTGCCTGGCAATATTTGTCTCTGTTTTGTTTCTTGACAGAGCCAGGAACAGTGATAATGAGCATAATTTTTGTTCAGGGATAAGAGGGAGTCCTTTTCTGTAAGCAACAGCAAGAAGCATGTAACTAGAAGCAGAAAGTGACAAAGAATATTGGCTCTGCCTGAGTTGTATGGTTGAACCTGGCTTCATCACAGCACAGATTTTGGCTCAGCCCTGTCTATTATTGTTGATTCTGTGGTCAGGTGAATGTTCTAGCTGGAAAGCAACACACGTCAAACTCATTTGGCAGAAACCAGCTGTGATTAGAGTTTTGCAGCAAAGTCATGTACTTTTTTGAGTTAATAACCCTGCTTAGTTATGCTAATAGTCTCTGTTAAATTGCTTGCTTTTAAAAACTGCAAACCAAAACACAGTAAAGCAAAGTAGGATCATTCATTTAGGCATGTAGTAGTTTCACTACTAGTTGGTGACTGGTGTTGTCTCACAGTCCATATAATTATTTTTATGCCAAAATTTTTAATCTATTTGATCAAAACTTTTTTCTGCTATGCACATGCCTCCTCTATAAATAAATATGTATCATATACACTTATATTTGCACATTATATAAGGACTCATCAGTATTACAAACAACTGAGCTAGAAGACTGCATGTGTCAGCTGTCATTTTCAACCTTCTCAACTCTTTCCAAGTCTGGATTTTCAATTTCAATACTAGCTGGGGGAAAGAAAAAAAAAAAAAAAAAAAGAAAAATGGAAAAAAAATGGAAAAAATGAAAGCTTGGTCTTGCATCTCGCAGATACAGGAAAAGAAAAATCATTGGAGCATTGGCTTGGAGATCACTGAACCAGGCTGGCTGAAGGTTTGAACAGCAAAATACTTTTTACTTAGAAATTTAGATTATCTCATAGCCCAGAGATGGAACAGCCTGAAGGCCTGTGAACTGTGCTGGTTTTGTGTGGTATTGTTTATTTTCTTCAAAATAGTCAGTATCAGTTATGTTTTAGATTTGTGCTGAAAACAGTGTAGATGATACAGGTGCGTTTTAGTAATTGGTGAGCAGTGCTTACAGAGTCAACGCCTTTTCTGCTCCTCATACCACCCCACCAGCAAGTAGGCTGGGAGTGCACAAGGAGTTAAGAGGGGACATAGCCAGGACAATTGGTGCCAACTGACCACAGGGATATTTCATACATAAGGTGTCATGCTCAGCATATAAAGCTGGGGAAAGAAGAAGGAAAGGGGGAGTGTTGGGAATGATGCAGTTTGTCTAAGTAACTATTCTGAGTGATGCATCCTTGCTTTCCTGGAGAACTGAACACCTGCATGCAAATGGGAAGCAGTGAATTAATTCCTTGTTTTGCTTTGCTTGCATGAGTGGCTTTTGCTTTGCCTGTTCAACTGTCATTATCTCAACCCATGAGTTTTCCCACTTTTATTCTACCAGTTCTCTTCTCCATGCCACTGGGGAAGAGTGAGAGAGCAGCTCTGTGGCGCTTAGCTGCCAGCTGGGGTTAAACCACAACAGGACAAAAGGGAATGAATTGGATGCACAATCATTTTTCATTTTCAGACTGATAGCTCCTGTCTATCTCACAACAGTGGTCTAGAAATTGGCTTTTCTTATATGGTGGTTTTAAGTTGGAGTTCAAGTTTATAACACAAAGTATACAACAAAGTTGTCTGTAAGGGAATGGAACTGCTGAGTGGGAGGCCTCTACCGGTGCCTACAGCCTCTATTTTATGAGAAGAATAAATCTCAAAGAAAAAAAATTTTTAAAGAACATATCTACAGCATTTTCTGTTATTGTAGTTTCTTTCAGTAAAGCTATGCAACATGAAAACCTTTTCTATATCTTTTAAGAATGTATTTATTCCAACATGATTTCACTTGTGGATATACTGAAAATAAAACCTAGTCACATTAGAATAAGCTTCATTGTTTGATCAAAAATTTACAATAACCTGCATTCTACAGATATGTTCTGAACTGGACATCCTTAACTAATAGACATGGAAAACATGCTATGAAAAAACACACCCTAGAAATATAGTTTTAAGTGTAGATCTGGTTTTCTTTCCCTTCTTTTTTCCATTCCATTGTGCTGCATGAAAAGAACAGGTTTTTTTAAATTAGAATAGAACAGAGCAGTTCTAGTGGAAAGGGACAGACTTACAGCAATCATCTAGTTCAACCAAAAGTTAAAGCATATTACTAAAGTCATTGCCCAAATGCCTCTTCAATACTGGCTTGGGGCATAGACAACC
>JBCJKH010069943.1:0-33353 GCA_039877255.1 Loriculus beryllinus
TTTCTTCTCCCTTGGTTAGAGAGGGAAGTTCCTTTCAGAGATCCTGACAGGTTTTATATAGAAGTGCTGTGATTCGCTTCTCTGCTTTTTAAAGTGGTTTCCATGCGGTCTCTTTCCTGTGGTGGGACAACAGAGTTTGGTGATGGTTTAATTCTGTTAAGTCATGATTTCTGGTGTTTAACTTCCATATCAGGCTCTAAGGAGTAGACCGTGTCTGAATCTAACTAGCAGCTGTATTTTCTTTCTCTATTAAATTTTGAAATGTTATTCTTAAAATGCTGATGCACTAATAAGTTGATCTAATATTTCAAATTTGAGGTTAGGTTGTGATATAATTACAGTTTAACACTTCCTCTGATTAAAATGTAAGGGTACTAGAAAAGGTCTCAGTCTGTAGCAGAGCTGTTTGCCAGGTTTCGTGAAGAAATATGTGTGTCTTTGATTGCTACCCATTAAAAATCAGATAACTGCTGTGGCACTGGTTAAATACAAGGAGCCATGTATACCTACTCTCAGCCTGATGGGGGGGAAAAACATTTTTAGAAATAAGCCTTAAGTCTCAAAATGGGACCTGCTGCTTGGCTAAAGCAAGAGACATGGCTAAAAAAAGAGGATTACAGTATTCTGATTATACAGTTTAAAGTTATTTTTACAAGAAATAAACTTAAAAATACATTGGTACCTATAAGGAATTAACACTCTAGAAAAAAAAAAAGGACTTTTGACGCTGCCTGTAAAATGCACAAGGCCACTTATCCTGACAGCAAAGAGCTTCTGGCTATTGCAAAAATAGTGCAATGGGAAGAACAAGTTTTTTTTATGAAGGGCTTAAAGTGTAAAGTGAAAGTGCAAACAAAGCACCTTTTGTCCTTTATATCATAAAGAAGTATTGTGTGGCAGTGTAATTTCTTTTATAATTCAGAATTGATTGATGCTCAATGAGGTCTGTGGATTGTACCCCTTTGGGGTGCGTAGATGCACTTGATATGTGCAATAATGTCCCCATTCACTGGAGTGGAAGCACTATTGAAAACTGCGGCTGAACTTGCTGTCTCTAGCAGCAGTGGCATGACTGATTGCTGAAAGTTGGAGCATGGGACTTGAATAGAGGTTTGGCAACATAGGGGAAAATGGTTGTCTGCTTTGGAGTGTGACATGCGGCAATATTTACCCTGCTCTGCTTCTCCCTTTTCCAAGCAAAAGGCAGGTTGCCAAGTACAGGGACTGAATGGTTTGGATCTTCACTTGGAAACATTTTGCATGCAGTGGGGTAAATGAAATGTGCAGATAGCTCTAGAAATCTAAAAGTTTCCTTATACTTGTATGATCCTTAATGGTCGTGTAAACTAGATGGCTCATTCCATACATATGTCTCTCTGTCCTTCATAAAACTCAGCTTTGTTCCTGTCTATATCCTTCCCTTTAGAAAAAGAAGTTGACAAACTTTCCTAAGTTACTAAACCCCAAAATTTCCCATGACAAATATGCACAACCACAGAATTTCTGTATCTCTAGTATTTCCAGAGGTGTCACAACAGAACCAAAGATCCATCTGCTATAGCTGTTGATATAAATATGTACTTTTAGATGCATAGTAAATGCATGTTTAGTTGTTACTATTTGTATATTTTTAGGATTAAAATTTTCTAGTTAGTGTATGTTCTGGAGAAATGAAGATCTTGGCAAATGTTCAGCAAGCTCAGCTGAGGGAGTACAGTTGCTGTTTTGGCAGCTCCAGCATTCAATTATAAGGCTTCGGCCTCACAGAGGTTGTTTTGGAAAAGTACTAAAGTGTCAGATCTCTTTTATTTACCTTCTAGTTTCTATGCCATTTATTTTTCAAGCTGTTCTCCAGCTGTGAGGAGTGTTTTAAATTAAATTCGTGCAGAATTGTTCCATCCAGATTTACTTTGTTTTAAAAATGCCACAAAGGGAGATTTAATGTTAAAGCCCTCTCTCACTTAAGATCTTTTAAATCTTTCAGCAGTTTAATGATATGTAGGGTGATAAGTACTCTCCTTTTTTTGGAGCTTCTTGCATTGCATGAAAAAAAATAGATTATGAAATTTTTAATAAATCCTTAAAACAGTCCTAGTTTGTCCTTTTAGTTGAATCATTTGTTCTTCAGATAGATTCAATATGGTCTTAGATCATGAAACCTTTATTGTCCATCTAGTTAAGTATGGCATCCTATTGAATGAAACAAATATTGGGAGATTTCAGATTATTTACGACAGAATATTCTGTGATGGAGTGGGACTACTCAATAGATTATTTAACCCAGGTTTACCACTGCGTTAAGTGACACCAGTATTGATTATGATGTTTTAAAACAGTTTCTTCACTGTAGCTAGTCTAGAATATGTAAGAATTGTTTGCAATTCAACATTTAATGAGACTGCTTTATAGAAAGATTCAGAAAGTTTAGTAGTTGTTACAGTTTTCTTCAAGAGTTAAGTACTTTGAATAAGAATATAGATGGTTTAGAGAGCATTTCCTTTCCCTATCAAAAAGAACTATGATTGAAAAAGGTAGGGGAAGATTGGACAACTTAGAGGGCTTTTTTCCCTGTAGAATGCAAAATGAAACTATCTACAGTACCCTCAGCACTACAGTGATTGATTTCTCTGTAGGCTAATATTATTCTGGGCTATTAATTTAAAAGCTTTGAAATGTGTAGTTTCTATTCACTGTTGTTTTGCTAGTTTATTTGAACTAGTGCTTGCTATATAGAAGAATATACAGAAAAGTGATGTTTTTTAAAACTTTTTATCAGAATGATGAATATTTCAGTGGCCACGTGAGAGCCTGGTGTTGTAATGAAGATAAACAATTTTGGTTACAATTTTTAAAAAGGGGAAGTGAGGAGGAGAAGGATGCTTTGTTTGCAACATGGGAATTTATTCTATTTAGACATGAACATTCAAATATATTTGGTTATCTTGCTATGTAGTATAATTCATTCTTTAATACTAAATATACTATTATTTAAAATAATTTATTCACATTCATCTGTATATTAACTTGAGGTTTTCATGCTCTGTTATTAAAAAAAGTGAGTAAAACTCATGCTGTGAATAAGCAGGAGCATACAGTTCTACATGTCAATTTATTTTTTTCTCCCAAGTAAGGGAAGTGTGTCTTTCCTTCAAGATTTCTAGCTGTATTATTCTTTTCTATTGATTCTGGTGCCTCATAAATACAAAGTCAAACAATCAAACACAGGTCTCAAAAGAAGGCTAGCTAAGTGCTGTTAATGTCTGTCATCTCAGCTGTACTGAGACGAATTCAGAGATTGGATTTTTAAACCCAGGGAGTTTAAAGAGCTACTATTAAGCTTTTCTCCTACTCCTCTCTTTCCTGCAGTACTTGGGACATGTCGAAGTGGATGAATCCAGAGGAATGCATATCTGTGAAGATGCTGTGAAGAGACTGAAATCTGTATGTATATTTGTTTCACGAAAAAAGTTGGTTTTGGGGTTGTGAGTGTTATTGAAAAAGTCCATTTGGCAGCAGTGCCCCAGCTGAAGACTGAACTTTTGACCCACATTAGGAGAACAGTTGGCCGGTTTGAGAGCACTGCTGCAGTTAGGGGGACGTGCTAATCTGATGATGTGAGGGAGAGAGTTACAACTGTTCTTTCTACTTGCAGAAACTATTTGCAAAACAAATGTGTAAAAATCCTCTGTGACCTTTCAGACTTAAGTTGGTACCCACATGGGACTTCAGTCATTGTTTTTTAACAGTTCTTTCTCCCTCTCTCTCTCTTTTCCTCTCCCTCTCTCTCTCCCTCTGTTGCCTGCCACTTTAATAGTGACTTAATTCACCATTATTATACAAAGTATTACTTGATTCAGGCTGCTTTTTTTCTAATGCACTGCAACATTGTGGTCATGCATGCAATAATCTGGCTTGCATCTGCTCAAAGTGGCCTGAAGGCTGCCTAATTCTGATAACGTCATGAAGTGGGCTGCTCTTAGTTTGGCTTCTTGTGAACGTTTGCTCCTGTACATGGAACTCGTTCAAAGCTCTTTGTATTTCTGTGGTTCATTTGAAGAGGCCTTGTCATCTCTTTCCTGCAGTAGTAGTATCACCAAATCCTGCAGAAATAGCAAACTCCAGAAAGGCAGTGATCAGTATATCAAGGAAGTAAGGCTAGAACAGCATAGATGAGAGTACAAGAAAAGACGTTAAAATTTGAAGTTTGAGTGGAGATAGAGATCTGTAATCCTTTGCATCGTTTCTGATGTGTCTACATTCAGTAGGATGTCTTTAGTGGAAGAAAGTCTTGTATCCTTGCAGCTCAGGAAAATTACTCAGAAGTAAAAATACATCAAACACTTCTACTGCACCTTTGCTAACTTTAAGATATCTGCCACTGGACATCACTTATTCCTCACCAACTGTGAGAGCTCAAATGACTTCCAATTAAACCTGTTCCTCCCTTCTTCCTAGCACACAACAGAGGATTATAGGTCATCTTTTCTGCCTTCTGTTGTGCTGTAAAGTTTCTGAATTGCTTTAGTGCTCTGATTAAAATCAAGTCTTTTCACTCTTTTCTCTCTCAGCTAATGTATAGCAACCTGTTAAAGCCGCATCCCATCTGTTCCTATTCAGTCCAGCAGTGGTTGGTGATTGATTTTTATTAAAAAGGGCCAAACAAAATATAAATGAGTTTCTTTATTCTATGGATTTAGTTTATGTAGCTAAAAGTGCAAATACTGACCACATAATGAATTGCATCCGTTTTTGTCCCATTCTGGGTTTTGTTCTATCAGAACACTTTCTATTAGCACACCAAATAACACTGCAGTATCTACTTTATGCAGGTTCTCTCATTCTCTTCTCTGGGGAGCTGTGCTGTGAAGTAGTTGTTTTCTAGTTTCCTGGTTTTTTCTATTTGGTTTTTGGTTTTTTGGGTTTTTTTTTTAATAAACTTTAAGCCTACAGGACAGTTAAATCTAGCTGAGCCCATACATAATAAGACACAGTAAAAGCAAAACACCCAGTTCCGTATCTGGAACCTGGATAATTCCAGGATTGTGATTCTTGATAACCTGAATTATTGATACAAATGTTAGACTTGGATATCTGACTTCTACAGTGCTTTTTCTGGAAGTACATAATTCCATTTCCCTGTTCTGTGCTATGTCATTATTCCAAATTGTAGATTACATCGGTTTACCCATTCTTGTAAATTCAGTGTTTTTCTTCAGCTAATTTTGATTTCTTCTGCTCTTTGAAGGTTTTGATGTCTATATATAAATAGGACACAAGTGTGCATCTCTTCCTGTGTGCACTGCCTCCTTTGGCAGTGTTGGAAGTTCAGAAGCAGAGGTGAAATTCTCATTTATCCCCAAGAGGAAGACTCAGATTACTGAAACTACTTTGTGCAAGCTAGTTGCTAAACTCTGTCAGATCCAAGGTTCATTTGAAGCTGCTCACTGCAACTCAACCCCTGCCTACCACCCCCTGCCTACCACCCCCTGCATGTAGGTTTTAAACTGGGGGCATTGCTTTAGGACTCTACCATTACTGAAAGCGATTTTCTGTGCAATATGTTCTCTTACTTAGCAAAAGCCAAATGACTAGCTGATGTTTCAGTGTACAAGTTGGTTTTAATAAACCAACTTGTTCTTCTGGTAGTCTGTTGCATTCACAGTACCTGGTTATTTGATGGGCTTCCTTGGTCTTGAAAGAATTACAGTTTGGAGCTGCAGTGCTCAAAATGGAAGACTAGCTTAGGAAAATTGCACATCACTTTTCATATGGTTAAACTACATCAAAATGTAGTTTAATCTTACTGTAGTTTAATCTTTATTGTTTTCTCTGCAGGAAGCATGCGGGTTTTATAAATTGTTCAAATATGTGTATCTTGTAGCTTCTGAAAATGAAGTTCTGTCTTAATTTAATAGATAGGGTTTTTTCTTCCTCTTAATTCTTCCTCTCCAACAGTTGTCAATTCATTTGGGGAACTTAAGTCTGTTCTTTTTTTAGGGTTATCTAATGAATTTTTAAAATATTTAATGTGATTTGTCAAGAAGAATATAGAACAGTGGTAATGTTGGGTTTAAGAATAGTTTAATTTCTTCTTTGCTTTTTCAAAGAAAAGATGCAAACAAATCTTTGTCTGTTTATTTGGGGAAATAACCTTTCAGGTTTTCTTTATCACCTGCTTATTTAGTGTGTTGTAATTGGTTTTGAGCATTGCATCTCACAGGACTTGAAACCATGATGGTGAGCATTTTATTCAGGCATTGTATAATTGACAGCTGAGTAAAAGAAGACACTTTTAGCCAGAGGATCCCTCATCTGTATTATATTGTTGTTTTATAGCACACCAACAATACTATAATGTGCAGTTTACAATATTGTTTAGAATGAATGAAGGCGAACCTGAGTTATGTCCCTGTCTTCTGCCCAATGAAATGCCACTGCAGTCTCATAGATCAGAAACCCATGTATTTGGCTATCAGTCTATTATTAACATGGGTTTATATTACCAATGGAGCTTGCATTTTTCCTTAGTAGGGATGTATTGCTGACTGTGTTTCATATCTGGTAGGATCCTTGTATTTTTATGCTAAGCTCTGCTTTCTTCAGAACCATTTCAGTGAATTTAAAATATTTAGCACAGACTGGAAAATAACTTTGTGAGGGCCCTGTAAGTGTATTTGACTCGGGTACGGGAACATTATATAAAGACAAATTATACTCTCTCATGTCATGTTTTAATTTTAGATCAGCTTTAGCTTGTAGTATTGGTTTCTAACTTGCCACTTTTTGTTTTAAATGATGCATTTGTTTTAATATATGTTCTTGTTTTAGCAGGTAAAGAGACAGTTTAATATTTTAAAACATGCATTAGTTATCTCTAAACTGCATTAACTTAGTGTTGTTTAAAACCCATTTTGCATGACGCCTTTTCCATTAACCTTGTCTAGTTTATTAAAAAAAAATAATCTTGTTTAACAAGCATTTTGCTGAGAGCAAAATTAACCATCGCCTAAAAATGAAATAGCTTCTGGTGAATCTCTTAGCTTTTGCTGTCTTTAAAGGCTGTTATTTAGTCTAATGCAATACTCATCGCTCAACTTGGCAGCAGCATCCAACCCCTGCTCATTATGTACACAAAACTGTGATTAATCCATTAGGTTTTCCTCCTAGTTTTCAGAATATCCTGTTTAAATACATAATCATTCCTGCCTCTAAAATCTAAGCTTTAAGCTGACTGAACTGAAGAGATGTTCTTTGTACAGTATCTGAGTTGCCATAACTATATTACAGATGATTGGCAGAAAGTTCCATGGAAAGACATCGGGCAGAGATGTACACAGCAACAGAAATTAGGAAATGCAAAGTTGAGATTGACACTCCCTTCTTAACTTTGTGTTTCCTGGCTTTTGTTGGCTTGCGTCAGAACCATAGCTTTGTTTTAAATATAACCTTGTTTAGCAATCATTTCTTGAGATACTGCCTCAGGATACTTGCAACAATATTTTTAATGTAGTATTGTTATCAGCAATCAACAGGCTGGAATTGCGCAATGTTAATTTGGGGTCAGGGGCTGTCACAAAGACAGTCTCATCTGCAATTCTCCACCTCCTCGCTATTAGTACTATACCATAGCTTTCTTACAAGTGAAACAATTTGGAAAGATAACAGGAACAGCAATATGCATGCTGTCAGCTTCCTCCAACGCAGTGCAGCATGTGGCTGTGCTCGCAGAGCACCAGGGCCTGCTGAAGTGGTCTCTCAAGAGACTGGTTCAGATCTTCCAGTTTTCTTTTCATGGTCTGGTAACAAAATCAAGCCAGTAAACTGAACTGCGTGCAAACATGCTTAAGATTGTGTGCTGCCTTTTTTGTAATGTGAATTGGGCAATCGATATAATTGCTTCCAGGCTGAAGAAATTTGGGGAGTTGTAGTTCAACTCTTGGTATCTTTGCACCTGCTTAGCTGTCTGTCTCTGTCCAAGCTGACTTTAAAGGGTCTGTTCAGCCTATCAGTTGAGTTGTAGAATGAATACCTAGTATGTGTATAAACATTGTATAAAGCCTTCCAAGATTTAGGGAGAGTGAAAGAGAAAAGGATCTCACTTATATTTTAGTTGTACTTCAAGGTAATATGAAATTCCTCACTGTACAGAGAAGACTGTATAAGATGTGAAGTGTAGGAGTAACATGTAAACCGGAGCAACAAATAAAAGGAATAAAATGAAGCAGTGCTTAACCCTGCTTTATACCAGCCGTACATGCTTCTCCAGTTTACAAAGCATTTGCTTGGGTGCAAAAGTGATCAATATAGAGCAAACTTGACTGTAATTCTGGAGTTAGAACTTTGCATATCACAAGAGCTCATACAGTATTTTTATTGTTTTACCACCATATCTGCTGCCAAGTTTGGTTTATAACCTAACTAAAAGGGACTAAACAAGGAAGAGTGAAAATAAAGTAACAACTTTGCATGAAATTGGGGCTGAGGTTCTCTTCTTTCCACCAATTTCAGGGCAGTAGTTGATTAGAATTGTGTGCGTGCCCTTTGATCTGCATTTTCATGGGATTATTTTCACATTTGCCTGTCGCACCTTCTCATGGATAACTCTAAAAACCCCTTCCTTTCCCTCCAAACCCTATTCTTGTGTGTGCTTGTTGGTTTGAAACCCTGGGACATTTTAGCTACCTACAGTAATAGCGCTCGACTTGTCCCCCCTGTTCCTCCAGGAAAGGAAGTTCTTCAAAGGCTTCTTTGGAAAAGTAAGTTTAATGCCTCGTTTGTGCTTGCACTATAAGGAGTTACATCCCTGGTATAGCACTGTCATAAAATCAGGGTGTTGAGAGTCCCTTAATCCATTTCAGTGTTGGAATAAGTCTTGGAAATATGTTGATCAAGCAAAGAATATGGTTGAAAAAGCAACCTGAAACAGAAATTTAAATCCATGTGGGCTGTATTGGAAATCCAGTGTTCTGAAGTTATTTGGTCTTCCTGAAAAAGTGTGATTTTTCCTTTTTTACCCTTAAACTTGTGCCAGCCTACATAACCTGGGCAAAGACATACAGAGCGGTTGGGGTCTGTGCCTTGTGCTTGCTTCATGATTGGCTGCCTGGCACCATGAGCTGACCTCCAAATGTTAGTGCTGGGAGAAAGCAGTGTGCCTACGCATGCTATCTCTTAAACCTTTCCTTTTTGAGCACAATCCTAATTCAAAGGTATATGAAGATGAGACCAGGCATTTACCTACTATGTTTTTCTAATTGCAACTCAACTGAATAACAAAGAAATGCTCTGTCATTGAGGACAGTGTCTTAGATATGGTAGGCAATATGTGTAAACCTCTTAAAGAGCTCTCTCTCTTACCTCTCATCTATGCCCTACCTCTGCATTTAAAATTCCTGTAAAATGTTTTCATTTAGTTTTCATATAGAGTTAGTCTAAGATATGGCTTCTGAAGTATCTTTTTATAGAATGGATCTTGTCTTAAATAGAAACTAACAGGATTGTAACTTCCATTCATATGAAATTGTTTTGGAGCATATTATTCTCTGGTCACAGATTTGTTTCGGCTCTGCTTGGGGAGTAAACAAGTTTTGGGTTTTTTTGTCACCTTTTGCTCAGATAGTGATTCATGTCATACAGGGTGAGCTGTTTCCCCAGTTCAGGTGTTTTTTCTGTGATCTGTGAAAGCACGCATCTGAAGTGTCAGGATGGTAAAGTAAGAGGCTCTTAATTTTTAATTTGTTTTCTTTTAGGGCCAAAATACCATAGGTGGGAGATCTGCCAGATTAACTAGATCATTTGTATGTGCAAATGAAATTCCAGAGCAGGAGTTTATAAAGAAAGACTGGAGTCAAAACATGCCATTCGCTCCACAACTGAAACCGCTAAATACTGCTTAGTTTGTTTAAAGCACTACCTCAGACTAATCAGATACGTTAGTTCTCTTTCTGCCTGTTGGTATTAACTTATGTTAGGGTACATGAGAAAGCAAAGATGTAAAGGGACAGATATTTGCAGAGCACTTAATTAAAAGAATCAAAACCAGATTTTTATCTATTAAACATTCCAACTTCCCTATTACATCTTAGTTGCTCTTTTATGAAGTCTGGTACTTTACCACAGTCTTGTAGGTTTGCTTTGTCTTTTATTATAATGTTTCACCAAAGAGTGACCTGCTGCTTCGGCCTGTGAAGTTTCATTAATTAGCACTGAAACCAGTTATATCCATAGTATTTAGATATCCCCACATCATCAGTATGGCAGTGCCTTTATTACAGCTTTACTCTACAGTGTTAACCCAAGTCTGGGGAAAACAGCAAAAAAAGGGACAGCTGTTCTCTTATTAATAATTGATAAATACTGATAACTCTAATATCTTTTGGCTTTCTCATCTATAATTTCTCTGCATTGGGATTAATGTAATGTTCCAAACTGCAGAGATGCTTCAAACACGCTAGCAGCTTTCAAAGAGTCAGTCTCAGTCTAGACAGCTTTGCTGCTTTCTCTGTACATATTTTTCTTCCCCCTGACGGATTTCTGTTTAGAAATGTTCAAGTATTTAGTAGTGGAAATACTTTCTTTTATACTTGAAATAAAAATAAGAAGTCTGTTAATCGCTCCAGGTTAGGCTTCGGCAGTTTTATTTTGCATAGCATATGTAGCATAACCAAATCAACTGCCTTTTAGGCAGCTCTTCGTATTTTAAGGCTGAAGCTTTTCTGTTGTAATGAGTAGTAGTACAGGTTCAATGATCTTCCGTGTTTTGCTTCCACTGAATCCATATATTTCTTGTCACACAATGTTTTATGCAATCTGAAATGAAGAATTTTCTTTATATATGCTTCAGGCTCCAGATACATCTTACAGCTGTTTTGAAGTCCAAGGATAGCATAAAATAGGCAAAAAGATTAGAAACAATTTAGAAGTATTTACAAAATGCATTTTGGGGAAACTTTAATTTTGCTCTGGTATCCTTA
Source organism: Loriculus beryllinus (assembly GCA_039877255.1). Taxonomy (NCBI): domain Eukaryota; kingdom Metazoa; phylum Chordata; class Aves; order Psittaciformes; family Psittacidae; genus Loriculus; species Loriculus beryllinus. Next base: position 10,974 of record JBCJKH010069943.1, read on the forward strand.
AAACTTCGTTTTCCACCTTATAGGTGCTACTTATCTTGTCTTTTTTCTTTTTTCCTTGTGGTTGCCCATCTCTAGGGCATTGCCAGCTTGTCAGAGAGGTTTCCCTCGTGCCCATCCTGCAGTGGTCCTGCTTTATTTTCAGTGTGTCGGGACTGATGCCTCCGCTGCCCTCCTGGAAACCTCTGAGGATTCTGAAATTGGTCCAGATAACGAATTTCATAATGGCACAGATTACTGACCTCCTGAGTGCTGAGCAGCAAGATTTCTATTGGGGCTGACTCAGCAGTGACAAATCAGGCTCTCAGGAGTCAGTACCACACATGGCTCTACTCCAGCAGTGCTGTCATCCAAAAGCTCTTGATAATGGAGACAAGTTACTGATATGGATGTCTAGATGAGTCCCTTGGTAGCAACATTTAAGACCCGCTGTTCCAGTGGATATTGGCTATTTACTTTGAATACTGTTGTTTGGAGTCACCTACCTTGCAGTGCTTATTAGATAGGCTGTGATCCTGCATTATCCTGCTGTGATAGACTGTGAACGCCTGTGATAGGGGTTCACTTCCCATGCAGTATCTTGCATCCAGTCTGATCTTTGTCCGGTGTGTGCCAGGAGTACAAGTGCTCATATCTATTTTGTAATCACAACTAACTTGGTAATTTCCCACCCATAATGGAGCAGTACTTTGATTTGTGTATCCAGTATAAACTGATTTGGAGAAGTATCTAGACACAGGTAAGCTGAGGATTGAGTAGATGGGAAAATCATGTTGCCCAGCAATAGAAGATGTGGGTTTGGGATAGACTGTAAGGACTTACCCCTTCTAAGTGCTGTATCCACCATAAATCTAGAAGAAGGAATTGGGAGAGCAAAGCGTGTTTAGTTTTTCTCTTGGTGTAGCAAACCCACGTTTCATTGTCTTGTTTGAGGAAGCTTGTGTTTTCAGTCGGAGAGGAGGACTTAGCCCTTAAGCCTTTTCATTTTATTCTGAGAAACATGAAATTCCATGTCTTAGCTATTTCTGCATCCTCATTTGATGAAACAGGTGAGGAGTAGCTCTGCTGAAGATCAGTACTGCTTCATGAACTACCCAGCTCAATTAAACTTGATTTTAATACAAACTTGAGGAACAGTTCCTGTATTTCCACAGAAACAAGTTTTTATTGTTTGCTGGGGAAGGAGATGTATCTCTCTTTCTAATGGTGGTAATCTAAGCCAGTTACCTGCAGGCATTGTCTTGTCTTGATTGTATTTTCTTGAATAAAGACTTAAGGACAATATCTTATAAGAAACTGGTATTCCTTTTTAAAACAGTTCAAGGAGACAGACTTCTACAGTCATTTGTTTTGGGGATTAATAGGGGCTTTTAGGCTACAGAAGCTATCTGAGCATTGAAAATACACATTATATTCTGAGGGTATTGATATTTACTGCCTTTAAGACCAAAATTTAGAAGTGACTTTAAAGGCTGCAATATTTTTTCACACATATGATGTGAAAGTTATGAGCATTCCAGAACATGTCAGTTTTACTTTAAACCTTCTCTGGGGTATCCAGCAGACTGGATGGACATTTAGAAACTTGCTTCTGCAAGCAGTTCTTAATAGCTTGCTTTCATGCTGTGCTTATTTGCTCTCTTTTCTCTTTTAATCACTCTTCCATACAAGTCAGTGCTATTATCTGTTCTCACCAGGCTTTTTGAAAATGCTCAGGGTGTCATTGCTGCTTTGAAATTGGGACAGATAGATAGTTCCTCCCCAGAACTAAATGTAAGCTCTGCCAGGCCCATTTTCTTCACACTTAGTGCTTTCTCTGAGAATGAAACCAGTGTGATATAACGGGAGACTTTTTGCTCCAAGATATTTCATTCTTACAGGTTAAAATCAGTGTTGCAGACGGAACATGTGGCAGCTTGTGCTGGAATGTCGTTGCTCCATTGCTTGCCATATGAATATAAATTCTATACATCAGCAATGAACTTTTAAAAAATAAAAACAAAATAATTGCAGTTCTTGCATGAAGCTACTAGCAGATACCCCTTCATCTTGTTGTTGTTGCTCTCTCCACTCCCTGCAGTGGTCTGTGGTGAGTGCCATTAGTAGCCATAATCTATGTAAACCCAGTGATTGAAAAAACATTATGAGGAGAATATTTTATTAGCTGGCTTAAAGTATGGGGCTTGTGAATTAAAGTAACACTTTAAAAAACAATTTTTCTAGTAGTAGTTCTCTGTAACAACCAGTAAAATTACATGGACATCTTGTACCTATTTTCTATTCAATGAATTAGTTTCAGAAGAATATTGTGTTAAGTGTTTATACTTTTTTCTGTAACATTCCCGTAAAAAGTAAACAGTCTAGGAAGAATCTGTAGTTTAAATGGCTCCTGAAGCCTTCCTGTGTTTCCCACTTTTACTTAGCCTCAGCTTGTGGCAGCTGAAAGTTCCCACAGTCTGATCCTGGATAAAGGCCAGACTGCTCCTCGCTGCGTCAGCCGGCCACGCACCATTGCTTTTTCCAGATACACACCAAATGGCTAAGAAATAATACTTTTGTGCTCCTCTTCCAAGATGTGACATTTAGTTCTTAAATCATCCAAACATGTTCCACTATTTATTATCTTGGCATTAAGCTTATAACATAGTAACTGATGATTTTTGGGTGCTTTCAACACTGGTTTAAGGTGATGCCATGATTCTGCCATGCAACTATTGGGGTAGAGGGTAGGGCTGGTGGAAATACCAGGTAAGAATTTTCTTATGTTTAAACTTGTGCTGAAGAAGCTACCTGTGGTGTAACTCCTTATGAATTAGTGTCTTCTGAGTCTTTAGTGGAATTCTTCACCCACTTGGTCAGTCTTGAATTCTTTACTGTCAGTGGATGTACACCTTTTTGCCTCCACCTGTGCTGTGCCCTCTCCCCATCCCCACAATGTGCTGTTTCTGAAATGACTGGCTTTGGCTTGGTTTTCTGAATGTTTTGCAACTTGGATTGACTGTTTGGCTCTGGGTACCCTACTGACCGTGGACTTCAATCTACACTTAATGTTACGGTTCTTCAAAGGGGAAATGGGTGGAGAATGCTGTTGGGCTAAAACTGTTGTGTTTTGTTGTTTTTTTTTTTTTGTTTTTTTTTGTTTTTTTTTTTTTTTTTGAAAGTCTGGGAAGAAAGCTGTTAAAGCAGTCCTGTGGGTTTCGGCGGATGGACTCAGAGTCGTAGATGAGAAAACAAAGGTTAGATTTCCCTGGACAAAAGTTTTAAATCCCTCTATTATAATATATGTGCTATAACTTTAAAGGGACACCAATCTTTATGTTAATGCAAATGTTGGTATTTGTAAGGAAGACTGAAGTGTATAATAAGTTAGTAATTTCTTGCTTTGTAAACGTATGTATGCCTGCTAAGTTTTTTCTCCACTTAATTCCACACTAGTCTCAAAACATTCCATAAAATGCGACAGGTAGCACAAGCTTGGAATATTTTTGTTGCATTTACTGGAAGAGCCCTTTTTTTCCCCAGTAATGTTCTGTTGGCGTTGAACTTCTCAAAGTCTCTTGACTTTGTTCTGCACCTCTGCAGAAGGCTGCAATAGTAAAACATGGACAAACTCATGTTAATCAATATGATTTTCAGGGCAGCCAAATCCTAGAATGGTTCGGAGTGAACAAGAGCTAGCTTCCAAAAGTGAAATAGGGCATGCTCTGCCTTCAGACTCAAACTGAATAGTAACTGAGTATAAAGTTTGTGATTTCTAATTCTACAATATTGGTCTGAAGTGGAAGACTAATGTATTTGTAGCATTCTTCTAGATTATTTTATAATTAATTTTTTTTATTCTGAAATAGCACAGTATGTACCACCAGGGTGCCTGTGTGCAAGTAATAGCAAAGAGTTCTTGCTTTTATCTTGACGTAGACAATTAGAAATAGAAGCTTCAGGTATGTCTCTGTAAGTGTACTAGTATTTTGAAACATGGCATGGCTGTTGGAACAATTTTAACTCTCAGTAATCTGAAATTAATTCAGCTTCATATTCATGTCATTTAACCCTTACTTTTGTCAACCTAAAAGATGATTTATGCAAGCCAACAGTGTGAAGCACATAGAGAATAATTCATATCCCTTTGCAGTATGACTGCCTGTTGGATACCTGCTCTGTGACTGCTGTTACGGTGTTACTGTTTCATCAGCACTAAACCTACTGTCTCATAAGAATTCAGTTTCTAATACAAGCATACCGATGGGTGCATTCAGTCTACTGATTGCCTCATTTAAAAATAATAATACATGTATTATTTTTAGAAATGTTGTTGTGTATATCTTATCTTTTAAAACTGAATTTTGATGAGTTGTGCAGACCCTGAAGGTTGTTAAAAGTATAGAACTTAAAAAGAGGATATACTATTGCCTCCTGGTGGTTGAATACATTAGAACAGGTGCCAAGTACTAACCACCAACCAAAAGAACCAAAAAAATATTGAAATGCCATTTTTAACAAAGATGGCATAGTTCTTAACTGTTTCCTTTTTAGAAACACTTCTCACATCAATCTATGGGAACAAATCATAGAATTCTAAATCACAGAATCATAGAATAGTTGGGGTTGGAAAGGACCTTAAGATCATCTAATTCTAACTCCTCTGCCGTGGGCAGGGACACCTTGCACTAGACTGTGTCACCCAAAACTCCATAACAGTGCTGCTGGTGCTTTTCTGCCTGCATCCCTGCTTAGCTAATTGGCAGATCAGCTTTTAGTCTTTCTGTAGCATGTGCTAGACCTTGTCACACTTGAAGACCTCTCCTATAAGTTTCAGCATTATGATTAACCACAGTAAATATTTTTTGATTGCAAGACTTCTGGAGCTGCTGTAAAACAAACCCATGAGTTCCATAATCTAGAGGAGAGACCTTAGGAATTGTTTGGCTCCTACATGGTGCCTTGGCACACTTCTACCAAAAGCAGCTGGTAGAAGGTGTCATCTGTCCTTTTTGTTTCATAATAGGAATAGATTCTGAATGGTGAATTCACTGACATAGTCACATCAGGTTACCCTCTGTGTGCTATAACTCATCTTCTTGCATTTAACACTGAAAATGATTTGTTCAAGTGTTTCTCCATATTTCCTCACATGTCTTTTCTTGGGGGTGGGGGGATTTTTTTCCCCTTTAGGATCTCATAGTTGATCAGACAATAGAGAAGGTTTCTTTCTGCGCACCAGATAGGAACTTCGACCGGGCATTCTCATACATCTGTCGAGATGGCACAACGAGACGCTGGATATGCCACTGCTTTATGGCTGTAAAGGACACGGTAAGTTTAATATGTATGTTTCCAACTCTTCCACCTACTAGTTGGCAGTTATGCTGAGAAAACTTAAGTGCCTAGAATACTACAATATGTTCTGATGTCAGCTAAAACATTACTTAGTCCTTGAAAATTATTTTAGTTCTAATTCTTTATATCTGAATTACTTGATATCCCTTCATGGTGTCGTCTTGTGGAAAGAAATGGTGCCTAGCATGTATATAACAGGAATGCAGTCAGCCTCAAATATCTCTAGCAGAAGGGAACTACTCTTTTAAAACAGACAGAAGATATTCTCATTTGAAAATGTATCCAGAAAAAACCTGAAACATAATGACAGTTTTTCTAGGATAAAATCATAGTGTATAAATATAGACTGGTTATGAATGCAGCCTCTTGTATGCAAATGTTATCTTGAATGGAAAGTCATCTGAACGTTATGGGATGAGGCTAAACTGCATTTAATTAGCATCCTGTTTGTTTTGAAGTGATGGAGGTTTTTCCAGTAGAAGGTTTGAAATAAAGTTACCTCCATCAGCTTCTTGCTGTGTAGACTTCAGTTATTTGATTCTGTGATCTGACCTTTTCCTCATTCTGCCTTTTGTTGAATCCTGCCTATGCTATACAAAACACTTGAAACCTCATGCAAAATTCTTGCATGAACTCCACATAGCTGCATGCTCAAAGCAATTGTACTTGACAATTTATCATTGTTCTTTAAAGAGAAACAATGAAGTTAGAAATTCCCATCTAAACTTACGTTAGAGCTGGACCTTTTCTATTTTCCTCTCCGAATAACAAGTCAATTCACTTACTGATTACAATAGATGAGTTGAGCTACTGGTAGTAACAGTGCCTCTGACTCAACTGTAGCCACTCTATCAGCTGAATTGCTGGACTTCCTCCAATCTGAATTTCCTTTCCCTACTGCAGCTATTGGGTGGTGGATTCTTTAGACTTCACTGATTAATAATGGAAGTGCTTTTCAGAAGGGACTCTTAATACTAACTTCTGCATTTGGTCATGGTCATTAAAAGGTATAAGCAGTTACCACTGTACTTTTAAGTTTTCACCCTTGCACTCAAGGGTGGTGTCTCCCTGAGTCTTCTGTAAACTTCCTTCATCTGATAGTAGCACTTACCTGTCCATCGGGACTTAAAACCCACTTAAGATGTGGCTTCGTAGGAGTTAGTTTCTGAACAAATGTATCCAGAGGCAAAGGATCAGTGCAGGCAGGTTATTGCCCTAGCATCTTAGTAGCAGCTTAGCTAAACAGATTATCCAACAGTCCCTTTCATTTCTGGGTGGCCTTCTTGAACACTGCTTGTGCCTTAGTAGTGGGGAGTCTTTATGTTACAGGTTTTATTTTAGAGCCATACAAAAGGTGGCCAATTAAAGTAGTTCTCTAATGCCTTAATTAGATTCCTCTTGCAAAAGCAGGTTATCTCATTGCAATGCTTGAAGCACATGTATGTTTCTGTTCCAGTTACTGTATGATGCAATATTGTCTTGTACAGGGGGAAAGGTTGAGTCATGCCGTGGGCTGCGCATTTGCAGCATGCCTGGAGCGAAAGCAGAAGCGAGAGAAGGAGTGTGGAGTGACTGCCACCTTTGATGCCAGCAGAACCACATTCACTAGAGAGGGGTCATTCAGGGTCACTACAGCTACTGAACAAGCAGAGAGAGAGGAAATTATGAGGCAGATGCCGGATGCTAAAGGTACGGGGTGCAACTTTAACAATCGTCCATAGTGAGCAAAAGCAGCACTGAGGTGAACTGGAGCCTGGGCGAACACTGAGGCTTAACATCCTTGTAACATTCCCCCTCTGTAACCTCCTTATGTACAAATCATATGCCCAGACACTTGTCACTTCACAGGATGAAAAGTGCTCCCAGATTTACTTGTGGTGCGTTTTCCCACATCTCCGATAGAAAAAAGTACAAGTGACTTCATATATTAAATCTGCTTCTGCTTTGTTTTGTCAGCCTGCTTTGTGGCAGAGATCACCGTGGAACATACTAAAAAGCCGTACTAGAAAGATGTTATAAAAGTATAGCAAGTTAGCCAGACATTGTAGTCTAAATCTCATGGTAAACAAACAGAAAATTATATACAGTTTTCTTAGAAAATGTATTTTTATTTTCAAGACAGGTTACAAAGTGTATGTATAGAGCTATATTGCGTGAGGGAAGAACAGATCAATCACAGTGTGCTTTCAAAAAGAAAAGCTAAAGCAGCACCCTCACCCCCCATAAAACACATAACTGATGCACTGGTAAACTACACTCAAAACTAGTAACTAACTGATTTGAAAGGAGTTTGGTTTTACTACTTAGCCATTTAAAAAAACATTTAGTGTTCTAAAATTCAAGTGAAAGTAGAACTTACTACTCAAGTTTTATTACAAGTAGTGAAGTTCTACAGCTAACAAAAAGTATTATGAATATTGTTCATAGCCCGTTTTACAGTGGAGTTGAACTTCTGTTTCAGCGGGTTCCACAGCAAGTTTTATGCTGCCACTCGATTGCAAAACTTTAATCTTCGTTTTCATCATCCATCTGCTTGTTCCCATACATTAGTTTTAGAATGTGCTAAATGAAGCTTAAACACAAGGCCTTTGTTACTTGAGGGCATGAGTCAAAGTCTTGACTCAATGAAGGTGTGTGAAATCCTTTCCAAGAAAGACTGATTAGAAAAGTTTCACTTGAACGAGCAGCTGCAACTCATGGGTACTGAAGCTTGCAAGACAACATAATTAGTTCCTCCTACCGTTCCAGCTCCTCAGAAATCTCTAGTGTGACTCTTCTCCTTACCAGACTTCCAGTTATTCTGTTGATGTGTCAACAAAAAGTCATTCTTTTTCCTGAAATGTTTGGAAAGCAATGTAAGTAAAATAGGAGTTCACACCAGCATAGTGAGATTTCTCCTTCTCCTGCTGTATTGCTGAGCTGTGTTTATTGCCCCCAAAGCCAATCCAGTTACAACATAGGTGAGAGAGAGTATTTCTAGAGATGCAAAAATCCCCATTATTCTTCTAATCATAAGAGTCATGAGTTAAACTAGGCTTAATCCTACATTTCTGCCGTTAGGTCTGGCTGACAGGAGCATCGTGGTGATGTGCAAAACCCTGCAAAATGAAGCAGCTGACTTTAAGTTGGAGAAGTTTGCAGTGCAACCAACTAGTGATTGGGTGGTAACATTACAACTAAACTCAGCTGTGATGCTATCATTTATAAATACATTTACCATTTGTGTAAATACAGCTTAAAGAAGTAACACAGATGCTCACTGTAAATGTGCCTGGTGTTAGCAAGGCCTATCAGCTCAGAAGCTGGACCTACCTTGCAGCCCACTTCCATCTATCTATAAATGTGTTTCCTGGAGGTGTTGGGGAGCTGCAGTCTGAGCACTGAATACAGCTTAACCTGTTAAATGCTGCTCCTGCCTTTGGCCTGCTGAAGCTTGTGTAGTGTGTTTGGCTGTTGCTGCTGATTCTGCAGGGCTAGGAGGGTGACCTTCAAAAGAAGGTCCTAGAGCTGGGTTCTTTTCCTTGCTGTTGCTGAGCTATGTCACCCTAAGTCACTTAATGCAGTCTGTAGTAGTATTTTGGCCATAGTTCTGTATGAGGCAATAGTAAAGGTCTCAAACACACCATACACTTTTTAGTCATAAATTAATTTCAAGTGTTTCTAGAACTGGGGTCTTGGGAACAGCTAGAAAGAATACCTACATAAGCCAGCATTTCCAGGAAGTAGCTAGCCTTAGGAAGTTTTGCTTTGGAGACTGGATGTGTGTAAAGTGACATAGTAAAGACAGTGAGGGTATACAGAAGTGGTTTTTCTGCTGTGATATTGGGAACTCGTTTGGAAGAGCACTAGTTACGCAAATTCACACATTTTTTTTCTTATCAGAACAAATGGGAGTAGTGGCAGGCAGTTGAACACTACTTTGCTTTACTCTTCTAACCTCACCCTATTTCCTCCAGCAGTTGAAACAGAAGTGAAAACAGTAGCACCAGGTGCTGCACCAAACAATACTGCCCCCTCTTCTGGCTCACCAACCTCTCCTACTGCTGAAGTTGCTGCCTCTCTGGATAAAGAAATGAGCAATCCCCACGCTATTCCACGGAGGCATGCCCCTATAGAACAGCTTGCCAGGCAAGGGTCTTTCAGGGGCTTCCCTGCCCTTAGCCAAAAGATGTCTCCTTTTAAACGCCAGTTGTCTTTGCGAATAAATGAGCTGCCTTCAACAGTGCAAAGGAAGACCGATTTCCCCATGAAAAACTCAGGTAAAACCAAATGATTCCAATGAAACATTACCTTAAATTGTGTCTCCTTTCCTTCTCTGTGGCTTCAAATAACTCCTTATTTTCTAGTAAATCCTTCTTCCTGCCTCATGTGGATCATTTCTCATGAACAAGCATCACCATGTCAGAAAACTTCTGCTTTGGGAATAGGCAAGGATTTCAAATGCAGTATTCACATGCAGAAAACAAACAGTTCTACTAACTACCTGAAATGTCACAGCGCAGCTTAAAATGCTCTAGGAATGGGTGTTGGTGAATTAGTAGTTGCTGCCTTTTCCCTCTGAGTCACTAAACCAGTTCTTCCACTTAATGCTGGGGCATCTTGAGAGACAAATCCTTTCAAGGCCTTAAGCATTTGTCATGGGATCATGTGATGATTTTCTGTGGTCTGTCCTTCTGCCTGTCTGAATTCTTCCTTTTGAGAGCAATGAAGTGGCTTTTTGCCGTGCATTAAAAAAACTGTACTGTTTAGGTGGTACAGCTGGCTGCACCAGTAATGCACGACACAGTTTTCACATGATGGTAGTGGGTTTCTAGAGTCATCCCAACAGAAACACGTTGGATGCTAAGTACCTTGCAAGATGTCCTAGAGTCCCCTTAGCTAGGTTATCCTGCAGGCCAACTGTACTCTCACTTGGCAGTACAGCTAGTTTTAGGGTTCTAAGCTTTAATGTAAAAACTATTGTGGTAAAAACCAGCAAACCCAACAAAAATACCTAGTCTGACTTCTCTTATAATCCTTTTTTGGTGACTTGTGCTTTAAGACCAGCTCAGAGTTTATCAGTTTTACACTAATTAGTGCACTGCTCGCTAGTGATACTTGCTGAGCATGCTGCAATCTGAGTTTTTCATGATTCAGAACATTCCTGATGCATGTTCCATGTATGCCGCTATCAGCACTGCTTACTGTCATACCACATGCACTGTATTGGAATATCCCTCAAAGAATCAAATTTTGAGCGTGCCTCACCCTGGATTTTAGATATGGTGCATGTTGTGTTCAGACATCTAATGGGTTTTGTACTACTTTTGCTTAATTTGCTTGCTCATGTCAGTTCTGTGCAGTGAAGGACTGATGCTCAGTACTTCTGAAAAGCATCACTGTAATAGTCTTACTGTAATTATAATTAGTAATAATGCGAACATCTGGCAAGTCAGCAGGTTTACTCCAGATGTTACATTATCCACATTATGCTGATACTTGGTTTGAAACTGAGAGTCCATTTTATTTGAGCATTCAGCTTTTGCTTTTCCATAATTCTGCCACAAGAGCTAGGGTTTTTGGCTGCTGCTGAACTGAAGCAATCAACATTCTTACTCTAGACTTAACCTGCTGCTGTGCATTGCTGTCAGCACATTTAAACTTCATCTAGTTACTGTGGAGGTATGTTATTGGAACACTTAAATCTATCATAAGTATTTTCATTTCAAAGAGTGCCAGATCTTAGTGCCAAATCCTTGATATGTTTAGCACTTTAATACCAAAAGATTTAGATCTCTACTGAAGCTATAGAAAACCCTTTTATTTTCTGAAATTAACATCCTCTTGTATTAGCACAGAGAAGCAGTAATAATTGACTTTAAATCTGAAATGCTGATCTCCTTACCCTCTTGACTTAGTTACAAAATACACTGATATGTTCTAGTTCAGGTCAGGTCTTCAACATTGATTTTTGAAAAAGCTGTCCTGCAAATCAGTAACAGGAACGCCCAGGACAGAGGGAGGTAATTACATTTCAATTCCACATTGGTAGTTGTAAATTGTTTCTGTATCCTTTAAACTTCCAATTGAATGAATTTTATTTACATTTCAGTCCCTGAGGTAGAAGGGGAAACAGACAGCATCAGTGCCCTGTGCTCTCAGATCACCAGTGCTTTCAGTGCACCATCAGAAGATCCTTTCTCTTCGGCCCCCATGACAAAACCAGTGACAGTAGTTGCACCACAGTCTCCTGCCTTTCAAGGTTTGTGATTTCTTTGTGTGCTGTGATCATGCTTGATGAGGCTTGAGTGCACATAACATTGCTTTCCAGTAACATGTGATCTTAATTTTTTGTGTGAGTCCTGTTATCAGTATTTTGGGAGAGTGCATCGTGCTTTATTCATCTTGTCTGTTTAGTTTGCCTGTGTTTTTGTTTTTAACAAAAAGTTCATGCACCTACCACACGATAGTTACCTGTAAAAGGGACTGGCTTTGATATAATGGTTATTTTAACATTTGTCCTCCTGAACTGCAAAAACCTTACTGACTGTGTGTCACAGGAACCAAATCCCACAAGGGAAAAGATTTTGTGCCACCACATGATTACTCTTTTTCACGCAAACTCTTAGATAAGTTGTGGAGAAATGCCAACTATACAACTTATAGCAGCCTCTAATCTTCATTTCACTGATATGCTTTTATACAAATTGTGTGAAAAAAGAACCTGTCCTTGTTAAATGCAGTTATTGTTACTTTGCATCTACAATCTGCTCTCTTTTGAATCTAAAATTAATCATGCAGTAACTCCTGGTGAGCTGTATCTATTCTCTATAAAAACAACAAATTTAATTTCACTTGGTCATCAGAACTCAAGGTCTCACCAAACATGTAAAAATCCACCATCCCACAATTCTGTTGACAAGCCTTGGCTTGGTGAAATGGAACTTACTGGCTTTATTAACTGTCAGTCCAATTTGGCTAATTTACACAAACTGCTGTCATGTGGAAGTGTCTAAAGTTGTTGTATGTTGATATGTATGACATGGCCACTAATATTCCAGTCACATGCATGCCTTGCATGAATTAATTGCACTGATGTTATCTGCTCCCATTTTAGTTAATGGCACTGCCTCTGCCTTCTGTGTGCTTGCTGCTAAACCATCCCAAGCTGCTGTAGTGTCCACAGCTATGCCAGTCCGTGAAACCAATCCTTGGGCTCATGCTCCTGCTGCTAATACTGGAGCTGCAGCCATGGTCACTGGTAAGATTGGAACTAGATCCGGTGCATTGCTATGAGAACTTGGATCAAAAGCATAATTGAGCCCTTGAGGCAATTGTCAATGGCACTTAATGGCAAGTGGAAGGAACAGTAACAAAAGCCGGAAGTAGTAGCCTTTTGCACGAGTGGATGGAGGGAAGCGGTGAACTCGCTGGTTCTGGGTCTGTAAGCTGGACTGATTCTTTCTGTGGCATTATTTTAGAAAATCCAGTGGTTAAAAAGGAAGTAATGAAATAGTGTGTGTTTGGAGAGGAAGGAGAAAGAGTCTGTGCACATCCAAAATAATGTGTGCATTCTTCCCACTGACATATGTAATGAGAGAATTAAGTTGGTTGGTTAAAGGCTTTAGAGGTTCATTTCTTCTGCTGAGTAAGTTTAGATGGTACTTTAAATGGTTGTCACTGTGTGGACATGCATGCTAGAAGGCTGCAGTCACACCAGCATCTCTTTCTGATGTAAGCTCAGCTTGGAAAGAGAAACTTTGCTAGTAAAGTGAAGTGGTAGGTTCTGCTTGGCCTTGTAAGAGTACCAGACCCATTTTCGGTAAGTCTTCCCCCATAAGAGAGAGTACCTGAGCTCTGCCTCCAACAGTTTCCACTGTAAAAACAGCAGCAAACTGATCTTGAGATGCTGTTTAACTAGGTCAGGCTGACTGCAGATTACTGAGCAGTAAGGGGTTTCTACTCCCAAACACCAAAAAACATATGAGTTACACATCTGGCTCTAGCACTGCTTTTCTCAGCACATTGGAAACCTAGCAAAACCATATGGGAATGAAACAGCATTTGAAACTCCAAGGAGAAGGAAAGGCAGAATTCACCTGGTAGGAGAGTTTTATAACTGGCAGGAATGTAAGTGCTGGTGATTTAATTTTTTTTTTGTTGTTTTTAATCATTGAAGTTAAGTGAGTTAAAATCAGCTGGTTTTATAGAAGTTTAAAGTGCTAAGTGTTGAACATTGCAAAAGAGAGAGGTTAAGAGCCTGAATTACATATGAAGAGAGTAAGGGAAGATCGAGTGGAAATGGAGGAAGAATATAAAGGAGTCAGTGTTAGTACAGTTTATGTATATAAGTAATTTGGTTAGATGTATTGCCTTCAGTGTTTGTGCATACTGTAGTGAGTACTCAGACTTCAAAGTGTATAGGACAGACAAATAAATGCTGTCTTTAACTCCCTGTACCATCGCATTACTGTTCTTTAGAGGGTAAAGCCTTAATTTAGGAAACAGAGCAAATGAATCTTAGTTTCTTAGTTTTGTGTTCTAACAGTCACCCAGTCCTGAGCTGTACATCCAGAAACTGATACTCCCCAGTTAGAGGAGTTAGTGGTTATGGACCATATCACTGCCATGAAGTCAGGAGTGCAGGCAGCAGCTCTCCAGCATACCCTAAAATCTCAGACGTCTGCTGTGAAGGAAAAAAAGTAAAAGCCTTTATTTTAGTGAAGCAGCTCTTCTGTACCCCTTCTTGACCAATGTCTTCCTATAACAGAACAGTACAGTGGATACATAAAGATGCTTCCGGTGTTGGTAGCAGTCTTTCAGGTGTGAAGGGAGGGAGCCTGTCTGTCCTTGCACACATCCTCTAGTCTTTCTGACTGAGAAAAGGATGAGGAGGAGACGTATTAATGACTTTCCCCATGCTTTCCTTCCCAGGCGCTGAATGGAGCAGCACCTCCTCAGGTGCAGCCTCACCAAGTCTCTTCCAAGGAAATCACAGACGTACTCCCTCAGAGGCAGACCGCTGGTTGGAAGAGGTCTCAAAGACTGTCAGAGCCCAACAGCAGCCAGCCCCAGCCCCTGCCCCTGCTCCACAGCCACTACTCCAGCCTCCTCCGGCACCTTCCCAGCCAGCGTCAGCCTTCCCAGTCAGCACCTTCATTGCACCTCAGCCCGTGCCGGTTGGTGTCGTACCGCCCATGCAGCCAGCGTTTATTCCAGCTCAACCCTATGCAGTAGCAAATGGGATGACCTATGCAGCCCCGAGCGTCCCTGTGGTTGGAATCACACCTTCGCAGATGGTAGCCAACGTCTTTGGTACTGCAAGCCACACTCCAGCAGCCCATCCACACCAGTCCCCCAGTCTTGTCAAACAGCAGACATTCCCTCAGTACGAAAGCAGCAGTGCTACTGCCAGTGCTACAGCCAGCCCTTTCTTCAACCCACCTGCACAGCACAACGGCTCTGCAGCTTTCAATGGAGTCGATGGTGGCAAATGGGCTGCAGAGGACAAGCATTCGCAGCCTCCTGCGGCTGCTCCGCAGGTAGACCCGTTTGAAGCACAGTGGGCAGCACTAGAGGGCAAGGCAAAGCAGCGCACTAATCCCTCTCCAACTAACCCCTTCTCAAGTGATTTACAGAAGACATTTGAGATTGAACTTTAAGCAGTCCTTGGGAGTGGGTCGGATAAATTGTACATTAAGATAGAGGGATAAAGGGAGCAGAGGGGGCCTGTTTATGATCAGTTTGCTTTGATAATCCCAAAGGTCCCTTCAAACAAAAATGGGTTAGAAAGAGGGGGCAGTTATGGGGAGGATCTAAACATACAGTGAATTCAATGTGCAGTTCTTTAAAAGGAATCCTGGAACCACCCCAGTCTGCATTCCCTCCTCACTTGGAAAGCTGGAAGTCAAACAGAGCAAAGGCAGGCACCCAGCCCCAACACCTGCTCTGCAGAAACATCCATCATCTCACAGAAAGGAAGGCCCCTTTTGTACTGGGGTCCTTCTGATGACCTGCAAGTCCTGGACATTCCCCCTCAGGGAACAACAGGGTGGGGTGGGGTGGGGGTGGGTGGGAGATGGTCACCTGCTTAACAAAAGCCAGGTTTGTGGAAAAAGTTGAGCTTCCATTTTGAGTAACAAAGTGAATATTATATGTAAAGAATAAAGTAAAGCCAAAATCTTTATTTTTATGCATTTAGAATATTTTAAATAGTTGGATATTAAAAGCTGTATGAGTTGTAAGTAATCTTGCCAAAGGTTAAAAAAGAAGGGGGTTGGATGTAAGAAATTGTATATAAGATTGATTTATCTCTGATTCTTATTGTAAGTAATATTGGGGGGTGGAAAAGGGGGCTTTAGCTTGTTCTTGTATCTGTTCATTGTAAGTAGCATATTGCAACAACAATCAGTCATTATATCGTAGTTTTAAAGAAAGAAAATTAAAGGACAGTATTGTCATGGTTTGAAAACCAAAAACCATGGGAAAAATTTACTGGTTTTTATCGGAATCGGGCTACATATTATATATAGTATGGTTTTTTTCCTTTCATGTATTGCTGCAGTTTCTTTGTCTTAATCTATTGGTTCTAACACTACCGTGACAACTTACTGTAACCATATCTACATCCTGGGGCTACCTGGGAACCATTTTATGTTTGTCTGTCAATAGATCTTAGGGGGTTTTAATTTTGGTTTTATTTTTTTTTTCCCACTGATTTGTGAAACCTTGTGGTTAAGGCTGCAGCTGGTCCAGGTTCTGCCTCTGGTGACTTGTGAAAACCATCTCATTTTAACTTTACTTTTAAACTTTGGCCTTACAAGCAAATGTAAGTTATATATATTTGTACTGATGATTTATAATCTGCTTTAACAGAAATAAATGTTGGTGGTAGAAGCACTGTCTGTGAAAGCTTTATTTCCCAGCCCCACTTAGTTGTCCACATTTGCCCTTCTGGGTATTTTCTTTGTAACTAGGTGAATGTAGTTGAGTTCTGCTTGCCAATCTAGAAGCTTAATCATTGTATCTTAACACCTCTTCTGTTTTTACCCCATGTTAGATTACCTTGAACTTTAAGACTGAACTTAAATATCCTGGTGAACAATTTAAAGCTCTGAAAGTGAGAGCTTTACTGAAAACATCAGATTCTGGGTCTGCATCACTATGTTTTCTAACTGAATATTTGTAGAGAGAAATATGAAGATACACTCAAAAAGGAGAGAAAGGAAAATTCACTTTTTCTTTCCCCTGATACTAAAATGAGTGAAGACCCTATGAGCCATTTGAGAAGACTGTATTTTCACTCCTTTTCTGTTCTTCCAGTGGGCTGGTATCTACCTTGCTATAGTGAGGCTGGTGCTTACTGCATTCTTATGTGCACCATGTCAGTTTAGACACAAGGAAAACTCAGACTTGGTAAGCTGAAGGAGAAGAAATGCGCCCTTTGTTTGGCCCTAGCATTTGAGCTTCCAGTAGTTTCCATTTCCAGGCCAGTACAGTGATTCTCAGTGTAATGTGAGACTTCTTTTCTTTACAGATTCTCACCTGTTTCCAGTACAGTATGAATAGTCATGACCAACACTCCCTGTGGTATTTGAGTTAGTTCCAATGCTTTTTTCTTTTTTTCTTTTTTTTTTTTTTTTAAAAAAAGGCAAATATTTGTAGACATTACTGCTAGGAAAGAAACCCTCTATAGCTTACTCTGTTTGTTCCCTATCTTTCACAGCCATGCCTCAAGATCAGCTGAAAATAGCCCAGGATAGCTACACCCTTCCCCTATCCTGGAGATAACAGTGAAGGGGATGGGGCCTCCTACAATCCATTGTTTAGGGAAGAAAATGGATGTCTTGATTCTCAAAAAAACTAAACAGTCATGCAGTTAAGTGATGACTGTTATACAGAGGGGAAAAGCATAAAGTCAAATAGAAGAAATGCAAAAAGAGCCTTTAGTTAACTATTGCAGTGATGGCACGTACCTAAAGCAGTGAGCCGCATGTCTTCCACTACATCCTCACTACCACAGTTACCAGCTGGAAAGAGGTCAGAGTAAACACTCATTAACCAAAGCATCTTCAATGTCAAAGTCCTGCCTGTCAGCATACAGTGGACTGTTAAAGCCCTTATGAGTCTTGAGAAAGCATTCCTTGGACACATCCTGAGTAACCATACTGCTTAAAGGGAAGCTGACCACACAGGATATTTAAATATTCTAAAAATAGAGCCTCTGGCATGGAAAGGGATATTATAGATGTGACTGTTTATTTGGGGATGGAAGGTTCTGATACAACCACAACTGACTTTTAACCATGCTCTTGAGCAGGTCCAGACCTTGACCACCCTCTGTGCCCACCACAGGTGAACTGGGAGGGCTTCACTAAGACTGGAATTCACACAGTCTGTGATTGGTCTCTGGTCTAAAAAGGCAAAGTCATACTATATAAAAAAATAATCACATACACACACACAAAAAGATGCTGGTCTGAGATATTAAATGCAAAATTATGTACAAAGACAACTGGAAATCCTCAGGACCATCTTATTGTTCTATAGCTGATATTGTCAACATTAAACCTTACACTGTAGCACCTGTGCATTACAGCAGAGGACATTTTCCCTAATCAAGCTAGAGAGTCTTAACTATATAATCAGTATTTTTGTCTTTTTTAGCAAGCAGACTTTTACAAGGCCACAGAAAGGCCCACCCCCAAATAGCTGCATGACCATCACCTCTCACTCCTTTACTAGATTGCTTTTAGACTTTGCAGTTTGTTCACACCTTAAAGCAGTGTGTCCAACCCTGAAGCCAAACCTCTGTGCTGAATGAAGAGAGTGCAATCATGAGGTTAGTAATTCTTATTTTTAGGTGCATCTGAACTGATTTACTGGATTTTGAGTTCACACCAGCTTTAGGTGGTCAAGCCTGACGAGGCAATTTTCAAGCTGTAAAAAGGCTTTTGCTGAAAAACAATTCCATTTTGAGATACTGAACACATCCAGTGGCCCTTCCTGGTCTAACAAATCATGATATAATCTCACCTCCCCACTCATACTTTCACTGCCTCATATGCATGCTCGCTGCCTCTCAGCCTTTGTCTTGAAACAAAGGATGCTTTTTAGCTACAGCTGCTCTGCATCTGGAGGTCCTTACTTGCTAGCCCGTAGCAGCAACAGTCAGCCCAGGCCCCATGCATGAGCCAGGCTTGCCTGGACTTACCTGAGACTAGAACGGATCACTGGGAGTTTTATTCTGGCACATCAAATACCCCTACGCATATTTCTTTCTATGCATATATTATTCAACTCCCCAAGCTGAAACTCAGTGCAATGCTACCACTGAGCCCAGCATTGCAGTAAATTTAAGAGCATAATTCTGGCTCTGAAAGAAAAATCAACCCTAAAATTATCTGCTGAGCCTTCCTAGGGCGAGTGATATTTAAACAGCAGCATCTCAGAACAGATAACGGTGTTGGTATATTCATCTGAATTACTCCTAACATTTGGGAAGGGTTTAAAAGTATACTTCCATTTTGTCCTAAAGCTTTTTGTGAAGCATTGCTTCTGCATTACACTGCAAAGCCGATTACAGTCAAGTAGAAGCCAAACCGGCTCAACTAGAAATTTGTCTAAGGTCTGCTGGAATAAAACAGCTCCAGTAACATGGCATCCCTAGAGCTGGTAATCTCAAAGGACCTGAACACTAATTTGATATGCATCAAGCTGTTTCTCATGGGCAGAGTCCTTTGCATTTAGATGGAGAGTGCTCCCCAGCATTACAAATGTTCATCGCTCATTAGTGATTCGGTTAGAACAGTTCAGACCCATTTTCAAACACTTCAGAGCTTATTTTCTTTAAGAGCACTTCTCTTTTGCTTGCATGAAGAATTATTCTCTCCCTCTTTTATGCTGGTTATGTGCCTTTTCTAAAGTCACGGCATCCTTATGTTCCCAACAACAGCATCTTGTTCTGTAAACAAAAGCAACTACTCTTAAGTGAAGAAATGGATTAGCTACAGCAAGAGGGAAAAAGAGAAGTTTACGATAAACTTGAGGGTGGTGGCTCTCCCACCCCTGAGCAGTCACACTCCCTATCCACTGTTCAATTCACCCCCTTGAGCTTTTCCAGCCTGGCAGAGCTCCCACACCAGTTTGGTGCAGGAAGAGGACAGAGTTCAGACGTGCAGCCTCGCAATCGGTCACCTGTATGTGATGTGACTGCAGGGTGTCTATCACCCACGGTGACGAGGAGGGCTGGCCCGTGGTTGGGAGCGAGAGCAGCTAGCACAGCAGAAGCTGGAGTAGTACTCGTTGCTGCAGAGCTGGGCCTGTAGGATCAGGTCACAGTTGGCAAGGTGGGGCTGGTCCACGCACTCACTGCTCAGGTCCACAATGCGATTCACAGTAGCTGCAGCCAAGCAAAAGGTGAAGAAGCTGTACATATGCTGCCAGAGCTTATCCTCAGGTTTCGTTTCCCACGGCATGCTCCTGCTTTCTCCATCCTGCCAGTTCTAAGGGTGTTGTTTTAAATCTAGTTCAACATCAAGGATGTTGAGAAAAACTGACACCTCTGGTGAGATACAGGAGAATGCAGTTTCTGGGGCTGATCTAAGGAGAGACCACTCTACACCCTGTCTAAAGCCAGCTGGATGGCATCCAGAGTCCAAATAACTAATCTTGCAGCCAACTTCTTGGCCAACCAACTATGACATTTAGGCCTTGAGAAGTTAATTAAGCTCCCAGCACCCTCATGCATGTGTGTTGGGGGGAAGCATTTCTGCTGTCCTGCTTTTCTGCCCAGGGAAAGCAGGGCTCCATGGGAAGCAGAGCCCAGCAGCTCCTGCTGCTCCCCAAAGCCCGAGGTCAGTGGTGGATGGGCACGTCGATGGGCAGACTTATCATAGCACCAAGAAGCAGTCACTATGCTGAGAGAAGCAGGGGGGACAGGTTGTACTCACGGCTAGGCTGGCTCCTCAGCACCTTCACCTCTGTGCTGGCACTGACGGAGTTGCTGCTGCTATAGGCACTGCATGTGTAGGATCCCTCATCAGCCTCTTGAACACTGCTGATGATCAGGCTTCCATCCTGCGACAGGTGGATGTGGTGCCCATCTGCCCGCATGGGGACCCCATTCCTGTGGTGAAAAACCATTTTGTGTCACTATTCCCACCCCCGTGGCCAGAGGAGCTCTCTGCAGTTTGGGAGCCGAGGCTCTACGAAAGGAGGGAATTTTTACAAATCCAGCAGGAAGGGAGAAAAATCCTTTTGCCATGACCCGGCTCTACAATTGGATAGTTACGTGAGCCCAAGTGAGCCTGCGCCCATTGGCCACTGGCTGTGTGGGAGGCAGCGGGCTGTGTGCTCTGTACAAAGACATTGCCCTTTCCGCTATTACACATTCTTGAGGCTTGAGGAGCTAAGAGCGAATCCAGGGTGCTTTTCCTCTCTCCAGGTTGTGGTGTGGCAATGCTTATTTGGCTGGCATTGATAGCAGCGCGTATTGCTTGAGGAACATATGGGGTAGTGAGCAATGTGCCCTCTTTCCTCTCCCTTAAAAGCTTGCTTTTAAAAAAATACATTTAAAATACCAGCACAATTGTGTCTGTTCTATTCCTCCTGGAATACTCTGTGCCCAGCAGCAAAGCTGCCAGAATTATGGACTCCTGGTTACCAAGGAAATGAAATTTGTTTCACTGAAAAGGGTTTCAATTCAGGCTCTGAAACTTGCACCATTTCGCTAACTCAAATACCAGACTTCTATATGGAAGAAGCTCTTTGTGAGATGGCCCACTTCAGTCCTATCCCATGGAGTACAGGGATTTAAACAATTACCAATCCATCTCTTTGGATCCTTTGCAACAGGGCTCCAAACCAAAGCTGGTTATTTTCAAATAGGGATAAAAACCCCTGACCATACACTTGCACAAATTCAGTTTCTGTGTAAACAACCAAAGAGAAAAAGACACAGCTTTTCCTTTGCCTTTGTTAGAACACTTTAGCTCCCACTTGACAGTAGAGGGAGAGAACTTTCGCAGCAGGGAACTGGGAGAAGAGTCACTGTTATTGTGGGGGCTAAAATGTTTGTTTGGGTTAGGCAGAGAGGGTTTTATAAAGACCAACTAAAGGTCTCCCTCTGATTACTCATTTTAGTTTTTGCTATTGTAATATCTCCAGCTTTCCAACACGGAGACCTTCCGAACTCCATGAAAGCTCAACTTAACATCTGCTTTTCTCCTTGTTTGGCTGGTGATTCCACAGGCATCTTTTGCAGGATTTGGGGGTAACAGCCAAGTTGTTTAGGAAAGTGTAGGTGATGCTAAGTTAGGGCTGAGAGCCATGGGTCTCTCCCTTGCCTATGCAGGCATCTTGTATTATTATTTGGAGGGTAAGTGAGGTTTCATAAGAGAAGGAAGGGGAAGTTCTGTCTCATTTTTGCTCACCTGGACCACCTTATATTCACATTGTTGCCAGTCACTGTGCAGTGGAGCTGAGCAGTCCCTCCCTCAGGTACCGTGATGCTCGGCAGAAGACCGGTGATCCTCAGCTCTCCTAGACCAGAAGGAAAATCATCCCTAACAGGAAGACAATGCCAGGCAGTAGGAGCATTACCCCATGGGAAAAGTCCAACATACACTATGATAATCTACAAACCCCTAGGCCTTGAAATAGCATGTTTGGAGCTATGATGCTGTTGCTATAGGGAATGTGGATTTCCTAAGGGCTTTGGCCCAAGCAAGCGCAAGTAGCAGTGGCCTCAAAGAGCTTTTTCTTCCAGCTGGAAACAAGCACATCACATGCACAGAAGAACCATCTCCATAGTTCCTCTTGCTCCTGTATGCAGGAAGAAGCAATTTTGTGACCAGTTTCCTAGAAACAAGACCCTGAGAGTCATTCTTACTGTACTATTAGTTCCTCTTCCCAGCTTCCCAGCTACCTGGAGCACCATGGTCTACTAGACATACACAGATTACCACTGGGTAACACAACTCACTCTTCCCTTTCCCTCAAGCTGCCTGTTAACCATTAGGTAAGAAGCCAAGAGACATGGCCATAAAACAAAACCAGCTTCACCTG
>JBCJKH010069943.1:33358-49294 GCA_039877255.1 Loriculus beryllinus
CCCTCCTTGTTTCCCACTTGTGTGCAGACACATGTGTGTGTGCAAACATGCCATGCGTGCCTCCACACATCCCATACCGAGAGGTCTGAGCAGGACCTGGTGCTGTTCCTGGTCACGTCCATTTGAGGCAATGCAGGTAAAGAAGCCGACATCTTCAGAGCTGACCCGGCTGATGACCAGTGCCCCGTCTGACTGCTGCCTGTGTCTGGGGAACAAAATAAGAGAGCTCCTCAGTGCTTGGGTCAGGATGGGACTCCAGACACCAGAGCTGAAGCTGAGCAGTGTGCACAGCTTTGTAGTAATACTGAGTGAAGATCCAGCAGCAGCTCAGTTCTCAAAGCCCAGCACTAATGTTGGGATTAGACTCTGGGAAAGTTTGCTGCTGGAGCAGGGTTTTGGGAGCAGAGGCTGAGGGGAGCTGCAGGACAGCAACATCAGTAGTCGTGGAAGCTCATTGCAAGCACCCTGATCTCTGTCTCTGCCGTGGACCTCTGTCCTGGTTCACATGGCAGCTGGTTTTTGGCAGATTTGCCTGCTGTGTGTTCTATTTCTGCTAATCTTGTAGATGAACATATTTCAGCTTTGGCTCACTTGTAGATGCTGTATCACAGCTGTTGACTCAAGGGTTCAATGCAGACTTTGATCTGTGAATGAGGCTAGGGCAGTCAAGCAGTATGGTCTGGCTCTAATGGGGGAAGCCGGCCAGCACAAAGCTGGATGGGCTCCAGCTGCATGGCCAGGAGCTCCATTCTGCCAGGGAGGAGTCAGGGCAGGCAACATAGGAGGAGGTTCTCCTCCACATGAACCTGCCTGTGGGAATGGTGAAGTTGCTGGGGAGCTCACCTGGGAGAGGAGAGGGGCTGGCCGTCTTTCTGCCATTCAATGGTAAGAGCCGGCGACGCTTCCACTGTGCAGGGCAGTCTGACTCTCTCCCCGATGTTGGCCTCCACTACTGAAGGTTCTCTCTTATCCATCCTCAACCTGAAAAGTCCATCAGCACAACAAAAGCTGCACAAACTCCCTTGTTTGGCATTTGACCTTCTGCACAAGGCTTTTTCAATCACAAGCCTTGTTTTGCCTCCAGTGGGAAAGGGCAGTCTCTGCACTCCTGACAGAGCTCTGGTACTTGCCATTGCTAGCATTCACCCACAACATTCAGAAAACAGCAGTCTCCATCTAACCCTGCTCCAGCTCAGCACAGCCTGGTGCTGCACTCCTGCCAGCCAGCTTAACCCTTAGAGACAGCAGTCCTGTTTTTTATAGCATCCCCCCTCACCAGATAATAGCCCAGGAAGCGTTAGCAACATGAGCGCATGGCAAATGGTACAAAGTCCTGAACCAAGCAAGCTTCCCCTAAGGTGCTTAAATGGCACACAAAATTGAGCAGGTATTTTGGGGGGAGTGTAAAGAGCCCACTGCAACCACCTGACTGCACACAGGGCCCAGGAGCTGGCCATCCACTTCATGCAGCAGAAAGGTTGAGGTCAGGCTCTGGCATCACCCGTCTCCTCGTGCGCTTTGTTCTCTTACAACTACAGGTAAACATCATCTTGGAAGGGAACTAAACCATGATGTTCCCGGGGTGAAATAAAACATCATCTCCTGCACCCCCCTTCTCTGACCTGAACTCTTGATCTCAAAAAAACCAAAACCAAAGTGCTTTAATTGAATGAATCACTTCTTTCTGCTTTTAGGCAGAAGCAGCTAAAGAGGCTGCTGGGAAGTTCAGCAGATTGAGTTGTAAACTCAAAAGAAGGGAAGGGTCAGATCACGGTTCCATTTAACCCAGAGCCCCAACATGCTGCATGTAAAGCAAAAATAATTTGTGCCCTTTGATTTCTGTGGGGCCTAGAAACACCAAAAACCCATGGAAGGAGCCACAAAACACACCATCCAGTATGTGAAGAGAGTTTGGAATCAAACTGATTTGTTCACAAAATATTTAAAATAAATGGATGGGGACTCAAGTAACTGGAGCTTTTTTAATCCATATTTCTGCCTATTCTGTGCTAGTTAAGCAGTTCTTACTTGCTTTGCTTGTTCTCCAGAACAGGTTTCTTTTTCTGCCTGCATTGTCATGAACAGCTAAGGATGCTGGCCCTGATATTTCTACTTTTGCTTGAACCAGCTCCTTTGCTGTCAGCCTTCCCGCGCATCGTTGCTCAGTATATGCTTCTTTCAAGAGACCCTTGGGGAGGACAGAAGGTAGCTTGCAACTGGGATCTTCTCCCCTTCTTGTTGTCAGCAGTCCAGTACTGCTTGCTTCCCAGCTGTGCCCTAGAATAGCTGACCCAGGACCTTTCCGATCTTCAGCTTTTCTACATGAAGAGACACCATATGGTTCCTCAGCTGGGCATGGTGGACAAACTGTTGCTGTATGTGCACTTACCTGTATGTGAATTGCTGATGCCCAGAGGAACCGGCTGCCTGTGCAACCTTCCTGCCTCTGGATAGCTCCAAATGCTGGTGATTTTCTTTGTGAAGGACCTGACCTCTCTCAACCTCTGCCATAGCAGCGCTCTGGTACTCTATTCAAAATAAAATGCCATCTGTGAGTAAAAGGACACTTCTTATTGTGGCCTCTTGCATGGGGTTTCTGTGAGCTTGGGAGAGCTTGCTGAACTGAAGCCAAAGAGCCCTTCAGCCATCTGTTTTCTGGCTGACTCGTGCAGTAAACCTGCACTGTCTGCTAATGACAGTCACAGGCCTACAGGCAAGCAGTTTTAGACTCCTTTCTCTCTTTCTGTTGAACATGTTGCAACATCCCTTTGGCCACAATGCTTTCTGCTCCATGTGCCACTGCTGTGACAGAGAATACTTTAGAGACTGAATACTACAGGAAGCTTTGCTGGCCCATCTTTTGAGACTGGATTTTCATATTGGTTTTGGTTTTCTTTCTTAAACAAGGCACATCTTTCAGAACAGGGAATTGTTTGTTACCCAGCAGGACCGGTCTGAGCCAAACACAAAACATAAACGCACCGGCACAAGGAGCTATGGCAAAGCATCTCACATTACAGTGTGAGATGGAGGGCTCAGGAAAATACAGGAAGCTATTCTTCTGGGGTTTCCTTCCTGGGATCAGGATGCAGCTGATGGCTCTCAGGGAGGAAGACATGCTCGCTGTGCTGGAAATGGGCAGGTTACAGGCAAGCCACAACTGCAGTTGTGAGGTGGCACTGCTGAGGGGAAGTGCTTTGAGGCTTGAGGCTTAAGGTTTTGTCAAGAGACAACGCAAAAAGAAGCCCTGCTGCCTCTACACTCCCTTGTCACATCCCTACAGTGGAAGAGACTGACTGCTTTGACAGCTCGTGGGACACCACTGCTGTGGAGGGAACAACGCTGCTAGCGGAGTATGGCAGTGGAGGAAGTCTGCTGCTGCAGCCGGCTTTATTGCTCCTGTTGTCAATAACCATTAACGAGGAGCCCTGAGCTACCTCTTTAGTTGTAAGTGGAAGATAAGTCACCTATGATCTGTAACTGAATCTGTCGGGTCTCTGTCCTCCCGTCAGAAATGAGGCATGTGTAAGTCCCAGCATCCTCCGGCTTGACAAGGCTGATCACTAACGAGCTGTCAGACTGGTAGGTGTGCCTGCAACAGGAGCAAGGATTAACGGGCTCTGCCTGGCCAGGGACAGCATCTGCCCAAGGTAGAGCAGCCCTTTATGCTAATCTTACATAAACCATCACCATGTAAGTGCCCTCCCCGGCTTAGAGAAAAACAAAACCTTGTTGACTACAGAGAGGCAGAGGCAGAGGAAATAACTGCAACAGAAAGCGGGTCAGGAATAGAGAGGAAACTGAGATGGAAAAACAGGGAACTGCTTTCAGCAACCCTCTCCATGAGCAGGCAAACTGCCCTTTCAGGCAGCAGCTTGAGCCCCAGCAATCACCTGCAAATAAAAAAAAGAGTAACTGGGCTTTTCTTAACTGTGGTTTTCTTAACACAATGTGACTGTGGCTCCGAACTGTTGCTGGAAACAGACTTCCCAGGAAAAACAGGCTTTTAAAATAGTAAAATAAAATTACATCTTAGATGGGAGTGCCAAAACTTCCATCCAGAGGAACTGTGAGTTACTTGGAGCCCATCTGCTCGCCAGCGAAGGGGCCTGAGCTCACCTGTCAGAGGAGATGGGTCGGCTGTCCTTCATCCACTCCACTCTGGAGAAGGGGGACATGCCTGCCCTGCAGATCAGCTGGACGTTTTGCCCCACAGCTACTGTCACAAGAGAGGGACTGGCTTCTTCCAGGATGGTTCTGAAAAAGAAAGTGACCCCATTGGCACCACTGCTGCTCTCCTCTCCTCTGAGTCCTCTAATGCTACTCACGGATGAATCACAGCCGCAGGGCAAAGCAGGACTGGCTAGTTATTCAGCTCAGAGCAGGTGCAACAGGAGCCCTACCACACATGGCAAAAGCTGCTCTGAACAGTCCAAATGCTACAGTATCTGCAGGAAGAGTCCTACAACCCCTCTGTTCTGAAGAAACCAGGTTCAGCTCAGCGGACAGACACAGATCTAGTGCAGATACATTTAGATCGTGCTTTACACGCTCCTGATTTTCAGGGTATGTTGTCTGGATCCTGACCCAAACTGCATTTGAGAAGTCTTCCCTAGAACAACCCACTGGTGCTTCATGCAGTGCTGTGGTAAAGGCTCTGAAGTCAGAGAGTCAGCTAAATTTGTTGGTCAGAGCAAGAGAAACCTATGGATTCTCATTTACAGTGTAAGAATGCTCCCCAGACAAAGACCCCAAGATCCTGCAGTCTTTTCATACACCATACTTCCAGTGCAAAGAAAGGGACAGCAGGTATCTCCACGGCCTGAATAACTTGATTTACCAAAGGGCCACGTGCATAGGATCAATTCTATGATTCTACATATAGCCAATCCCTTGCACAGTGTTGCTAGTGAGCTGGTCACAGCTGGTGCAACACTTCCACTCCAGAGGAAGCTGCACTGGTGCTTCATAAGGAGCTGGCAGAACAGGAAAAGAAACAAAATAAGCACATCATCACCTGTGCAGAGCCCGTACTGGGAAGGCGTCTGCAGGCGCGTGGTACCCAAATCTCTCTGTGATGGAAACATCTGCTCCAAAAGCCTTCTGCCACTGCCTGCCTTCCTGGGGCAGCTCCTGCTGGCCACTGCTCCTCTGCCTCTCTGAGGGCCCAGGTGCTGCTGTTTCCCACAGGTGCCTCAGGCTGTCCAGTCTGCTTTGCTGGGTGCGCCAGCGCTGGCTCTGCAGCACATCAGTCCTTGGCAAAGACTCCGTCAGCACCTCAGTTCTCTGACTGTCCTGTCTGTGTCTGTCTTGCATGGGAGGTGAAGCTCTTCCTTCTTGGCTGTGACTTGTGGACTCTCTCCTGGGTAGCTGCTGCTGACCCTGAGCATCCTCTGTACGAGAATGGGAGCCGGTGCGCTGGTGTTGCAGGGCTCCTGTGCCAGAAGAAGGCTGCTGCTCCAGAGGACTGACCCCCACGGAGCTGTGGCACACTCTCATGCACTCTTCCTCTGAGGCAAAACTGTTTTTATTGCCATGACAACCTCCATACCAAAACCGGTTGCACTTGCCAACAACAGCCACAAAGTACCAGCGAGTGGTCCAGTTTGAGCAGGGGCCATGGGCACTGGGCAGCAGGCATGTTACAGGATATGCTACCAAAAACAGAGGAACAAAGGGAGATGTGAGGATCATGAAGTACAAAGGTCCAGGTGCTTCAAGCCACCTACCCAAATGATCTGATGGGCCTTGTGGGCAGAGGGCAGGTGGGAAAATAAGACACCCGAGTATGACATCCAGCCCTGCTTTGAAATTAGGCAGCTGCTCACATGTTTCTTTCTCCCCCAGTTTTGCCACTGGTGGAAGGAAAACCAACCTCAGAGACATTTCTAAATCTAGATCCTAGATGGATGCTTTATGGCCTTTCTTGGGGAATCCTGCAGCTACAAGGTTGGCTCTGGGGCTTCCTGTCCTGCAAGAGGAATGTGGCTACTGCTTGCACATTTCCAGCCCACAAAGCAAATGGATTAGACCCAGTTATGATGACTCATGTATTACAGAATACCCCTCCACACACTGATATAAAGAGGACCACAGCCAAATGTGTCCACAAACTGAGCCCTGGGCTCTTGAGTCACAAATATCACAGCCACATGCTGATGAACACTGAATGCAGGGCCCTGGGAGGTCCTTTGCCAAGCTGTGGCTGAGCAGAGAGGATACAGAGAGCTTACCCTTTCCCCAAGGCAGCCCCACAGGGCTTGTCACGAAGCAATCTCTGTGCTGTAGCAAAACAGCAAGGCATTGCAGCAGCAGTGTGCCTGCAGAGGATACAGCTGGGAACTGAAGGAGCAGAGATGCTTTTGCCCAGCACCTTTAGTGCCCTTGTAGTACAGGAGGCAATGTATTGAACTCTGCTGGCTAAAAGCATCCACACATCCCTGAGCAATACCTCCTTCCTTAGGTGTATCTCTCATTCCAGCCCTGTCCATGGGTTGTCTGGAGGCTGGGCACAGCCCTGATTCCTTAGATTCCTACTTCTCTCAAACCCCCGTAACCGAGTTGGAGCACTCCAGATTGCACCAGGGTGTCTTCCCAAGGGCAAACAGCTCCCCAGAAATCCTATAGGTTGACTGAGATCACACAAACACAATTGTGTCCAATTATCAGTAGAGGACAACAAGTATTTTTGCATTGGCTGACAGAACTGAACCACCTGGTTGCTTTTCTACACTTCCCCCAAGTTTCCCCTGCCCCAGTCACCAGGAAGAATATCTTTTCTAAAAGATAATTTACTACATTTTACAGACAGCAGAGCTTCCATGGATTCTGTAGGACTCTTCCTATGTTTCTAAGCCAAGAAGCTAAAGTATCACTTACGGTAGTTGGGCCTATTGAGACATCCTTCCCCTTGAGGACCTGAAGCTGAAGCAATATTGTCAAAACAGCAGCCGTACATGGAACCGCGGCACTCGCTCGAGGGGTGCTGCTGGGACAACGCTTGGCTTGCCTTGGAGATAGGAATTGAAAGCCAATAGTTATGATGCATGCATGAAGACAGCAGCACATGCAAGGCACCATGTCCAAGCTGTTGGCTGCAGAAGGCCAGCTCTTACAGGAACCTCTGTTTGTTTGCCTCCTAGAGGCTTCCATACTGGGAAGGGGTGGGAAACGTGGCTATCAGCCATGGAGCCAGGGCTGTACTTCTCTGCAAGACAGACCTAACTGGCCCAGTTGCAGGCTAGGATTTTTTTTGCTGGCCCCACTGAGCACCTCAAGCTGTAAGAGGAATCATCTCCCTGACTATTTTGCCCTCAAGTAATCTGCAGAGTTCACAAAAGCAATTGATAGTGGCCATGTTTTTTCCCTTTTTTTCTGCCTAGGAACTGGATGGCAAGATTCTGTCCAACAGAAATTTGATGGCTCAGGATTATTCAATCAGTCCTACACAGGATGGTC
The DNA here is from genome assembly GCA_039877255.1 of Loriculus beryllinus. Taxonomy (NCBI): domain Eukaryota; kingdom Metazoa; phylum Chordata; class Aves; order Psittaciformes; family Psittacidae; genus Loriculus; species Loriculus beryllinus. Next base: position 40,817 of record JBCJKH010069943.1, read on the forward strand.
ATCTACTTCTCAGACATCTCCCAACCTCCCACTCTGTCCCCTGCTTACAGATGGTCACAGGTGGATGCCCCAGATTGCACAAGGGCAAAGTTGGCCAAAGGGCTTCATGCCGTGCATGGAGTGCTGGTTCTCTGGCAGAGATGAAGCAATAGCAGAAACCCACAATGTGAGCCACTGGAGTAAAATCTGAATCTTTATATCTGATGGGCTCCTAAAACACATAGAGTTTTTGTACTTACTGTTGGAGTGGGTGCAGTAGGCTGATTTCTGCTCGCTTGAACATCACGGTAATATTGCGGGCATCCCATGTTGTTAGGACCCTGGGCAGCTGATACTCCATCAGGACAGCACCCATACCTATGGGAGAAGGCAGAAGGGCTGCAGCAGTACCAGACTTGCCCAGCTCAAGTAAAGGCAAAATCGAAGCAAGCCCCCAGGGAAGGCAATGGCTCCCTGCTCAGGCATAGATATTGCAGTTACCTGTTCCGGTGACAGGTGCTGAAGGGGCAGCCTCTCCCCAAAGGGCCTGAGGCTGGAGTGTGCCCATCTGGACAGCAGCCGTGTGCACTCTGATGACAGTGCTGAGAGCCAGTCCCTGCAGTGAGGCCCTGAGAGAAGCTGAGCTGATGGGAACCCAAGGAGTGTGACTGGGACTCCCAGCGAACAGGCAACAAGTTGATGCTATGGTCTTTGGTGGATGGGATGTGGTGGTTCCCAGAAGTACCATGGATCGTGAAGCTCCCAGGGAGCATCCTTTCGTCACCAGGATCTGGGGGGAGAACTCCTTACAGCATACAGGTGAGCATAAAATCTGGTCAGTTTTCCTCAGCTCAGCTCTTTTTCACTTGCCCAAGGCTACAGGGCAGGCTTTTCTGTATCAGAATGCACCTGAATGCGCCTTCTGCCCACCCCCCACCTTCCTCCCGTCTTTGCTCACTTCACTGACCATTCTTTCTGCTGTCCCATAAGAAACCACCTGCCACATAACTGTGGTCCCATCACATCATTCTTTCTTATTCCTAAGATCTGCTTCGGGCAGCATTTCTCTCAGCCAGCACTGAAGTTATGCTGCCAGAAGCTGGCATGTATATATACTATACAGAGTCTTCTGCATGAACAGATTCAAATACTAATCCCTATCTGTGTAAAAGAATCTACACGTTGTCTGTGGCTCCTTGGATTTCTAGAAGTCCATGAAAAGAACAAGAGAAATGAAGAAAAGCAGGAACCTTCCCTGACCACAGCCTATTTCAGGTCCACTATCATCAAAATCCCAAACTAACAAAGTTCTTCCAAACCTGTGGCAGGGCTGTTTGGATTGTAACGTGTCAGCAAGGACTGGCGAGTGACATCGTATCCCATAGTGTCCTGCATACTGGGGACCTCTGCAAAGAGAGAAGCACACAAAATGAGTGCAGTTAGTCCAGCCATATGTTCTAATAATTGCAAATGCATTCAGGAATCAACAGGAGACTAAAGATGATGAAAATGTTTCTTTCTTCTGGAACAGCTGCTGAGCAGCAATTGGATTCAATTGGATTGTCAGGACATTGACCTGCAATGGGCAGGCAGACAAATGTCAGCATTTCAGCTCTGGCATGAAGGCTAGACACAGATGGCAAGCAAAATCTTCTAAGCAGTTGTGTCCTTTATAGCTGCACCACAGAGGGAGGAGACCTGGGTATAGTTTTTAGCTACTGAGCCTGCCCAGATTGCCATCCCTCATGGCTGGGACTCCTGGGGTCAGTGTGCAGCACACACTGGGACAGAGCCATCAGAGAATACTGAATTCAAAACGGACACACATGGATGTTGTCTTACATACATTTCAACAGCACAGGTACTGGGACTCTGGTTATGTGCACAAAACATAAATGCACAGGCAGGCAAGAAGCTGAGAACATGAGTTGGTGAAGAGCTGGGAATTTCTACTCCTAAACAAAAGCATCTTAGGAAAAGCGAGGTGTGCAGCAGTACCACTCACGCTGTGGCAGGTAGCAGGGCTGCATGTTGCAGCTGCCCAGGGTGGCTGGTTTCTGTGGCTGGATGGCTTTGCATGTCTCAGGACTGTAGAATTTGGAGTCGCCGTCAGCGCAGATCACTTGGCGTGTCCGGATGCCTGAATTGCAGCTCTTGGAACACTTGGGCACAGAGACAAAGCAGGTGAGCAGGCAGCAGAGGCAGAAAACCCACAGACCAGAAGAGTGGAACAGCTGCATGATTGGCTGCAGGCTGAGCACAGCATCCTCCACCAACACACAGCAAACAATATTTCAGCTGGATCCATCTGAACAATTAGAAAACTATACTTTAAACCTTTTACCAAATGCTTCACCCAGCCCTGAAGCATTAGACTCTGAGCTGTGCTCAGCCTGGATGAGTTGCTGTTACACACAATGGTGTGGCAGTGAGCTGGGGTGAATTGCTTCAGCCTGTCCTGAAGGCATCTGAATACTATGGGGATTCAGTAGCTGTGAGAAGGTCAGTTTTGAACAATGCTTTTAAGAACAGCAGTTTACTACGGGAAAGCAAACTGCTGGCTTTCTTGTAAGCAGCTACCTAGAGTTCCTCTCACTGAAAGCTGTAGATGAAGAGGGAGAAATGAGCAGCACCTCAGGGAATGGGAGAGGATGAGGTATCTGTGCAAGCCAACTGTTGGTGGCAAGCTTTACAGTGGGAGAGTATTTCTCTCTCTTATTCAGGAGCAGATAGGAGCCCTTCTGATATCAGAAAGACAGGGCCCAAGAAAGATCAGATTAAGGCATGCAAGCTCTTTAACTGTTATTAAAACTTGGCCCATATCTCATGGGCCAAGAGATGTAACGTTTTAACTCAGAACAAGCTGAGTCTGGCTAGCACAGAAGGGGAAAAGTGTGTTTGGAAGTCACCTGATGCACTTGATCTACCCCTATCTCCTTCCCACAGCACTTTTCCCAGGTTGAACACAGTCTGGAACCTCCACAAAGACATGAGTAATCCATCTGAAGCACAGTTTATCTGAACTATTGCAAAAATGTACCTTAAGCCACATCACCGTGCTCAATGCCCAGTCCTGAAGCCTGGTCATAGTTACACAAAGAGCTGTTCTGCTATTCACAGCAATGGAGCGAAGAATTGGGAATCAGCAGCAAGGATGGATTATTGCTTCAGCTTATTGGCTGCATTTTGCCACTGTCACTGAAACTATAATCCCCCCCATCAGAAGGGTTTATTTTTGTAGCAGCTGCACACAAAGCAGGCGGCAGATTAACTGGAGCATTACTATTGCCGGTTACAACGCAGATGTGAGCCAAGGGACTGGTAAGGAAGCAGTACGTGCTCTCAGCCTCAGCCAGTGCGCAGACTGCACGGATGAAAGCTTGTTTGCAAGGAGACAGCAATACAATCAGCTCTTTCTAAACTGTGGAAGTGTGATGCTCACCAGACCCCAGTCTCCAACGTGCCAGCCAATTTCTTGGATGCAGTTCTCCTTAAGGCAGGGCTGGGTGGCCGATGGCTTTGGCTCCATTAGGCAAGCGAAGTCCTGAGCCTGAGAGCCCTGCTGTGTTCTGCAGGTGACGGTCCGGGTCTGGACCCCTTCCCCACAACTAGCTGAGCACTGTAGAAAGGGGCCAAATAATTACAAGGAAGTACCTGGTTTCCACTTGCACTTCTAGGCAGTGCTCCCTAACATTAGGGCAGAGCACCTTTCTGAGATTGCCTGAAACAATCAACCATCATCAAAATCATCTTCAGGACTCTAACTTCTAACTTCAGTTAGAGTAGCTGTTTATGCTATAGAACAGGCAATAAGGCGTGGTGGATAGGGTCTGGGAGATCTGGAGCTCACTGGATGATTTTTGGCCTAGTCATATCATTTATTTTGATCTGTACCAGAGAAGACATGGAGAATGATTCTGGAAAAATAAAAAAGTGTCAATACTGCAGAATATATCAAGAATAATAAATGGCAGGAAATACCTGGGACCTCATGTTATTTACTTTCGGTTACAATCAGATCAAGGTAAGGAATTAAAGGGAAGATATAAAGATTAGGTTCTTGTATTGTTCATGTCTTCTGCCTGAAGACCCTGTGCTCCATTTTTATGGTGTGTAGCTATGACACAACTTCTGTACTAACAACTGGCTTGTGACATTTTCAATGCTCTCTTAAATTCAGTGATGTTTCTTGGAATCCAGCCTACTTTTCCATGAATTACCAAGGTCTTTTACAGACAGCGTTAATTTAGGGACAGTCTGAATTACTTTAGATGAGCTTCCCAGCTGAAGTTCCAGATACTCATTTACTAGAGTGACCTTTTATCTCTGGAAGTATATGAAACAGTTGCTTTTGAGAACTCTGGCATGAATAACTTAGAGATCAGTTTGTAAGAACAGGACACATGGTGCCTTCCCTGAAGTCATCTCAGGATTCACACTTCACATCCCACAGTGTGGGGGGGGAAAGGGGGAGGCAAAAAAAGAATTTACAGTCTATGTGAATATATATATATATATATGCACATATATGAGTATATGCTATACAGTCTGTATCATGCCTCAAAGTTGCATTTCATCCTGCTGCATCAAAGTACCACCACAAGATCATTAAGTCAAATGTTGCAAGCATGCATATCCTCCTTTAAAGAGGAAGATTCTCTTGTGCTTTAGAGATTGGGTAGGGACTACCTTTACTTTCTAAGCCCTCGGAACATCAGATGCCTCCTAAATGCCTGGCTGGCAGCACTGAGCACACACAGCTTGAACAGTTTCCTCTCCTGAAGATATAAAGGCACAAAAGGCATCAAAAAAGCACTACACAGCTGTGTCTGGAGAAGCTGTGCATGGACACACAGCAAAGAGCAGGTCACCAGTGTTTCAAGAGTATCTTGCTTACCAACTGTTGTGACTGCAGTACTGCTGCCCAGGGCTAGTAATGCTGAGGCTGCAACATGCATGGAAACAAACAGCACAGAGAGTAGCCGTGAGCTCTTGTTTTATGGAGGAGGCAGTTTACTGCACATCATCAGCTGAAGGACAGCAACTCTCATGCCTGCCCTCTGCCTTCACCAGACCTGACTCAGAAACTCAGCCGCTGCCATGTCTGGTGCATCTGGTAAAAATACAGGAGTAGGGAAAGGACTGGCAGACCAGAGAAGAGAGAACATGCAATAAGAGGACCAGAGGTGCAGGGGCACGCAGTTTTGAAGAACACGTATGTGTTTATAGGAGGACATAGCTGCTAGCCAGCTGGACGTCTGTTGGAGGACCACAGGGACAAGTCCTATACCCCTGCACACCACTTATCCAGGGACACACACTTTTTACAGTCCCAGGAAAGGAGCCCAGCTGTTCATGCCCAAGCTTTGGCAGGTCTTCCAAGGTGCCAAAGGCAGTTACCTACACACACACACACACTCACCTCTGACCAGGGCCCCGTGCTCCAGGTCGCACATTGCCTCATGTTGCAGGGCTGACTGCTGCGAGGCTGCAGTGTGAGGGCCATGCACTCAGCGTTATCCACCACCCCTTGGGAGCTCTCACCATCGAATGCCACACAGTAAACAGAGCGAGTCTGGGTGCCCCCACCACAGGTAGCCGAGCAGGGTCCCCACTCCCCTGTTTTCCACCTGCAGGTCACAGAATCAAGCAAAACAAAAATATAAGCCCAGCTAAACCCTCCAGAAACACAGGGAAGATCAGTGCCATGCCCCTGTTGTAATCAGACAGGGAAAAAAATCCCTTTGCAGAACAGAGTCAGAGGCGAGTTCCCATTTGACAGAGTGCTACCGAGCTTAATTGGCAATGCAAAGCCCGAGTCCCGCTTCAGAGACAAATCCCCAGTACAAAACACTTGTTTCTTTGGAAGTACAGAGCTCTCCCAGAGGGGGAAGATTTTTCTCCCTGGCTTTTGGTATCCTGATGCCTGCAAAAGAATCACGCCTGGAATGGAACATCAAAGAAAAAGACAAAAACACAGAAAACAATTCAGATCAGCTAAAAGAAAAGCAACACACACAAGGCTAACCACCCGTTACACTCCTGCCACTATCAGAAACACTAAAATTAAGCCAAGATCTTGCTGTGCCTGCAAGCCATGCCAGACGCTCTCAGAAGTGCTTGTGAACTTTTCCTTGACAGCCAGTAGAAAGCGGTTTTATTCCTCCCATCAGCCAAATTCTCTAACAGCAGCACACTCAAAAACTCCCAAAACATTACAGATTTTGTCCTGTGTTTGGTTGCTGAAGCTGACACAGAAATGATATACCCTTACTAATGGAAGGAGGGATGTCCACAAAACCTGTTTGGATGCTAAAACACCTTCCCTCATCCGTTTCCGTGTCTCAGTGCTGCCTAGGTAGCTGGGAGCACACCTTACATGGCCTGGATTCAGGGACAACATTTTGTTTAATTCCAGCTCCAGCTTGCTGTGCAGTCAAGCACTGGTGGCAGAGGGGGAGCACCATGGTGATGTGCTTGTCAGCTGCAATCTCCTCTTGCAGCTGGGTGAGCCCCAGTCGCGGAGTGAAGGCAGTTCATGTTTTCTCCCTGAGCTTCCCAGCTGCTTCCCTGGTCTGTCCTCACCACCCGTCCACTGAGTTTCCTCCAGCCAATTCACGTTCATCCCTTGCCAGAAACTCCACAGCAGACTCAGGCATGTTCATCTCCTTAAGATACACTTCCTTTTTGCTAAAGATGCAAATAGCAGCCCAAAAATGAATGGCCTTTGCTATAAAATAAGATGTTCCCATTGGAAAGGGAACAGCTACAGCAGGTAGGAGCCGTTCAGAGCAGTGTGGTTTCAGGGCTCAAAAACAAATGCTTTGATCAAGATTTTTCAGAAACTCCAGATGGAATAACCCCCTCCCCCCAAACTGAATTCTACCTCTTGTAAAGTGAATGTACAGTTTTAGACACTAAGTAGGTACATTCATCTACAGCTTCTTTCAGTTTCTTTTGACACTTGTTCCATTTCCTCTGTAAGACAAGGTCAGCTGTAAGGCTGGGACCCTCATCAGGGGACAAAGAATTGCAAGTCCTGCATGATTTAGCATCTTACTGGGGGATAACGTTTTTCTTTTGATCTTTTTTACTTATCATACCTCATTGTACGTAAGTATTGAATCTGTCATGTCCTTGCACTCATCAGTTTGTAGTGACTTTCGTGCTTGCTATAGACCCCATGCCAAAGAAAAAACAGCTGTTTAGAAACCCTGAAATCTTTGCTATGGCATGCTGGTGTCCTGGTCAGTGTTTATGTTGCCTAGTCCATCACGCTCTTTGTTCCTTTCTGTTCTTATATTCATCTTAATAACTCAAAAATTAACATCCCTTCATCTCTTTACCTTGATTCCAGAAAAAAAAAAAAAAAACCAATCCAACAGTTATCAGGATAAGCATCCAAAAGCTATAAAGAAACTGTCCGCTTCTGAGTCCCACAAGAATCAAGTTACCAGCAGCATGCACAAACATCTAAGCAAGGCTGCCAGCACCCTCCACCATCACTTTCATTGCCAAGAATCCAAAGCAAAGCACTACCCACTGCAACCGCAAGTGCCACAGAGGAAAGCTCCCCCATCTTTGCCAGGCAGCTAAGAGGAGAGTAGAAGATAGTAGCTGCCTTCTTGTGCTCTCTGTAGCCTCCTTCTTGTTACCTCTTCATCTGAGAGCTCCGTGCTCCGCTGTGATTCCAGGCTTGCGGCAGATAGATGTAAGAAGTCCTTTATACATAGAACAAAGGATTTAAAGAATTTAAACCAAGTACCTACAGGCTGCCAAGTATTCAGAAATGCTCCCAAGTTTCCAAGTGCCCCCTCACCCACAACAGTACTCACACCTTCCACTGCACCTACCGGATACAGCTGGTCACAGATCTGCACGCCCATGTGAGAGACAAGTGAAGCGAACTGTAAAGCTATATCAGCAAGGGTGAAAAAGGCTGGGTAAAGGGGTTTGATAATGCTGGTGAATGAAAAGATTCCAGAATTCATCCTTTTCCTAGAGCAAGGGCACTGGAAATGTAGAAATGACATAAAATGACACCAGCTCTGACCTCCTACTGGTTTTGCAGGCTCCAGTTGGAGAGAACTGTCCTGGGTTCAGCAGTAGCAGTCATTTTTCTCCTTCTTAGTACCTGGTGCAGCGCTGAGGTTTTGACTTTCAGCCTGGGAACAGCGCTGATAACACCGATGGTTTTATTTGCTGCTCAGTAATGTTTACTGTGACCAAGGACTTTGTGAGTCTCATGCTCTGCCAGGGAGGGGGGGAAGCCGGGAGGAAGCAGACACAGGACACCTGACCCAAACTGACCAAAGAGGTATTGCATACCACAGAATGTCATACCCAGTATAGAAACTGGGGGCAGTTACCCAGGAGGGCCAGAGCACTGCTCGAGTCAGGCTGGGTATCAGTCAGTGGGTGATGAGCGGTTGTATTCTCTTCCCTTGTTATTTCCCTTATCATTATTATTATTGGTGGTAGCAGCAGTGGTTTGTGTTA
>JBCJKH010069949.1:7413-23190 GCA_039877255.1 Loriculus beryllinus
TAATGGACAGAGCATTATCCTTAAATCCCATTATTTTCCTACATCCACACCATCTTTTTCTGACCAAACACTACAAAGTGTTTTGGATAAGTAATCAAACCATATACATATAGTGGGTACAAATGTGCTAGTATTGATTTCTTCGGATAAGGACAACTTGTCTTTTACCTTGGAGAATTGCTGTTTTCAGCTATTGAGAAGCAGAATATACTGCCACCGATTATGCAGAGTGAAGCTCCAGCCCATCCAATGAACAAAGCTGCTCCTAATTCATACCTGCAGGAAGTTAATAAATGGGTTTAACAACAGAGAGCATGGATTTACCAGGGTTGGGTTTTTTCAGCATAAAAGAACTTAATTTTATTTGTTCCTGAATAGCTTTCCATTGACACATTATTCATTGCAAAATCAGCAGCTCTGCCACTCACCCACATTCTGTTCATTATTCCCCTCTTACTTGGGTAGCAAACTCTGTCCCTGTGGTACACTTGGGTGATTGTTGTCTCCAGGGTGCCTGGCTTCTCTGCATCTCCTCCCGGATTGCTTGTCTGTGGCATTGCATGATTCTTCAGTGCATTCACAGCACACAGCTCCTGTCACCTTGGAGCGTTTCAGGTTTGTTCCTGTTGGCTCCCAAACTGACTGGGGCTTTGCTGAGCCTGTGACTAGAGCTGCTGCTGCCAACAGCTCTCCTTAACTCTTCCCTCTGGCTTGCAGGATCTCTCCCCCTCCCTATCCACACTCACCCTGCTTAAAACATGAGTGTTTCGTATATATACAGAATATGCATATGCAATGTATATACACACACATGATATATGCACATATCTAGATGTAGCTGGTATATGCATATACAGATACACACATACATGCACACATACGCAGGTGTACATCTGTGCACACATGCACATGTGCACACGCACATGCCGGCATCTTTCTGCTTATCCAGTCCCTGCGGCTGGGTTCTGTCTCCTCTCTGAACAACTGGGCTCAGCTCCACGTCACCAGCAGCCATCCCCTCTGCTGTCAGGGCAGCCACAAAGTGTTTGCAGCCAGAAACAGCTCTCTGTGAGATGGAGAGGAGATGGTGGTGCTCTAGGAGCATTATCACACAAGGGTGAGTCCAAGTTTCTAAAGTAACAGTAGAAATGAAGGAAAAGAAGGGCACGGGGAAGAGACACTTTCCTTTGCTCAGCACCCACAGCCTGATCTCTGGAGCTTCAAGACAAGCAGCAAACCATGGCTGTCACTTGTCCATTCCCCAGCTCTTTGCCTGAGGTACAGCTCTCTAAAACACTTTCAGGATGACCTGCATTAGAGCACAGGCCCAACAGTGTCACTGTTAGGACAGATTGTGCGTCTCTTGCTCCTTCTCTGCTCCAGTTCCTCCTTGAGGAAACCTTTATCTCCTCCTGGCTCCTGGCATCCTTCACTGAAAACACAGGTCCCTGTCCCTGATCCAGCCGCACTTATTGGTCAGGTGCTTGCGCTGTTCAGGCCTTTCTTAGTAAGTCTGTTTATTTAGTATAAGCTCTGGTGAGGTAGCCGAATGAAATCCTCTGCTTGACAGCCTCCCTGTACAACTGAACGACTGTTCACAGTGCAGTTGCCCACTTCTCAGCTAGTTTTGAACACTTCCATGTGGAGACCCTAATTTCACATGAGTCAAAATAGGTAACTGAAAGCACCTGCAAGCTGTGCTACAAAACTTGTGTCTTTACAGAGGTGACACTGCAGCAACACTCAGAAATTGCCTGTGAGCACACACACCCAGAAAATGATCTAGCAAATTCTGCAACAGGTTACAAGGGGGTGAACACTGGCTGGAGAAGAAACAGATCACTTTTCCATGTTTTATGAGAGTCTAACCAAAGGTTAAGCACAGACTTTAAAACCCCAAAAAGGCACACAGGATAAAAAGCCACACCTAGGATACCAGTCCTGGATGCTATGAACATCCATGTTCAAGTCACTGCTGACTCAGGGACTTACTGCCCACAAGAGATGGAGGCACTGGAGCTCAGAGGTAGGACACCTGATGAGGGCTTGCTCCTGACTCATCATGGCCCTGCTAATGCTCTAACATCTGGGCTTCATTTTCTGTCCACATCATCTAACCAGAGTTTTTATTTATCATCCCTTGCTAAGAAAGGATCAGATTTCCCCAAACGTTCTCCATACCCAGTGCGGGTGGGACTTAGGCACCCAACCCCCAGATTAAACCATAGCTCAGTCGCCTTTCACCCTGGAAAACTTTGCATCCAGCTTCTTCTGACTTGGTAATCTGACAAACCTGTACAGCTTTTATCCTAACTGTTCTCACCTTTCCAGCCATGTATTTCACAAGACTTGATCAGATTTCTGTCTACTCAAGGACTGGGGGTTCTCTGATTAGAAACAGGTATCTACATCAGAGCTCCTCACCTAGGATCCTGTTACAGTCAACACACAAGAAATAAATACACACAAAGTTCGCTTCCAGAACACCCCAAGGCACCTCTTTTAACAAGCTGTAAAGGCAGATCAAAGTGACTAACTTCAATGTGAGGTGCGCCTCAGCCTAGGGACCTCTCAATCCCCACAGGTACTGCCAGAGCACCCCTAAAGTACACAGACCAGGGTTAGACTCCCCACAAAAGTCAGTGCAGGCCACTGCAGAGCTGAAGAACATATCTGGACTAAGATTCAGTAAGGCTGTTGCTGTAACAACTTGCTTGCCAGGACCATTTGCCTAGAAACTGTGAAACACAAGATTATTTCCACATTTCCATCTAACAACATTGAACAGCTGGCCCAAGGCTAACACAGGAGAGGCTGAGGAGACATATTGCCATCTTCCCTCCTGAAGCTCTTCAGTTGTAGAGAAAAGAAATCAAGGGTTACCTGACTGTTGCCTACATGTTGGGAAAGAAGCCAAGGTGGGGTCTTGCCTTTGTTCTTATGATTGTTCCTCCTTTTTCAGCAACGTTTGTTACTATATGTATATGTATATATTTGTTACATATCTATATATTTGTTACTTTACATATATAACTATTATTATAACACGTATAAACAGACTGCATATACAAACCCTTCTCAGGTGATTGGTGTCTCTGCCCATGGCAGGTGGTTGGAACTAGATGATCTTAAGGTCCTTTCCAACCCTAACGATTCTACGATTCTATGATTGCCTGGCTTGATCAATGGGTTGCAGAGGTGGCCTAATTGGTCTTTCTTCCACATCTTTAAACAGATGAACAACTTTCTGATTTACCCTGCTGCTTATGAGGAGGACTTCAAATTTTCAATTGTGTATCACTCTCAGTATGTGTTGTGGTTCAGGAAGAAAATAACTCTATCCCAGCTGAAATCAGGACATTATGGCTCCCTGGATTTTATCCAGTCCATCTTCTCAGCATTTAAGAAGCCAACCCTAGCCTCCCATCAAAATCCAGTATGTAAAAAAACCTTATCATATGAAAACCCCCAACTGAATCAGCACAACTACCTGAGGGAAATGCACACTTTGAATGTCTAATTCTTATTCTTGCAATAAGAAACATTTTCTTGGAAAATAAAAGATAGATTTAAATGTAACACTTTTAAGTGTAAAGATTTAAATGTGGAGAGAGGGCCTGTGTGACTGTGCACAATCCATTCCAAGACAAGCAAGATGAAGGGAAATGATTCTCCATAAAAGAGAATGGGAAGTTAGTCAGATAATTTGGATGAACTAAACCCATTTATCAGTAAGAGTGACAATGATTACGGAGTTCAGACTGTGGCAAGGGACAAAAAGGAAAAAGTCTATAAGAGGAGGGGGGTTTTAGCTGGAAGTAGTAGAATGACAAAGTACTTTCCTAAGAGAAACTGTGGGAGCAACGTGAACAAAACAGCAAGAGATGCATAGATTTTCCCTATTAGAGGTGTCTGAAGAAAAACTAAATCCACTTTGGCTGCAAGCACCAAGGTATCCTGTGCTGCAAAGCCAGCACGGATACCTTGGCACAGGATGCCTCCAAGTGTGTTATTATGTATGGTCAAACAATTCCTTTGAACCTGTCTTAAATAGGCAACGCAAATGATTGCATCGGGATACAAAATCCAGCCTAAGATTTCTTTCTAAGTAAGGTGGGGTTTAGGCTGTCCTTTTGGTGCCTGTCATTCCTCACTTAGGTACATCATTGAAACCAGAAGTCTATTGGAGAACAGCTATAGGCAGGTCTCTGATTCCTCCTGCACCCATATGGAGGCAGGGTGCCTCTTCCAAATGCAGAAGGCTGGAGGGAAATTCTGACAGCTGAGATGATGCTAAACATCTTGTGTCACTTTGTTTACCCACTAACAGTATCTCAAGCCTGTCTAACACTGCCAGAGTAACTTCTGGAGGGAAATGTGCAGTAAAAGGTGAAAGGCTCAAACCCCCTCAAGTGAAGAGCCAAAGCCAGATCTCCACAATATACCAGTGAAGCATATTAAATGCTTCCACAATGCATATCAGAGTTCACAGATGGCACTGAAATGCATTACTCCACCATATTTTACACTGGTTGAGAGAGGAAGATGCTGAATGCCACCATTACATTCACTCGACACAAGATCATTGCATGAGCTCCATACACGCCGCAGAACTCAAATTACAACTTTTGGCTTTCCTCTCCGCCTTTATCTTTGCAGTGGTGATTACGTGTGCCCACAGCTGAGCTATGCTGCTTGTCCAGGGAAAAAAGGAGTTTCTGCAGAGGATATTTTGCCACCTTTATTTTGATGCTTGAACTGCAAGGGATTTCCCATTCCCTTGCAGTAAAAATCTACGGCCAGGTCTGCCTGCTCTTTTGCAGCAAAAGAGTGCTGGAATACAGTGTAGGAAAGGGACTTCTGGCAACAGCCACTGCATTTTTCACTAGGAACAGTAAGTCTGATGAATAATTAACTTTGGGCTATATAGACAGCATCCATTTTGTTCACGGTACCTCACAACCTTGTTTCTTCTGGAGGCCTTTTGATCTTGTCCTCACTGTACCAAAAAAGCAGAAACTATAGCAGAATTATGGAGGAAACTAATATGAACTTGTTCTCAAGATGGGACAGCCCTGCTGCTGTAGGTGCCAGCCTACCGCAAATGTGGATCCAGTTAGTGATATTTATTCAGATCATTTTCTTTCTATCAAGAAGAAACAGAAAAAGCCCAGGGTTCCTTACTGAGCCCTAACTTGGGTCTCAGAGAAATCTATACCCCATGCTCAAAATACCCTGGAATCACCACCAAAAAAACCTTTGCAATCCTTGCCTGTGAAGATCACAGAATCATGGATTGGCTTGGGTTGGAAGGGACCTCAAAGATCACCCAGTTCCAACCCCCTGTCATAGGCAGGGACACCTTCCACTAGACCAAGTTGCTCAAAGCCTCATTTAAAGATAAATTTACATTATGTAAGAAGCCAAATCAGTAAAGTCTATGATGCTGTAATTTACAGCCAGTGTTTTCAGATCTGGTAGAGAAGATGTGATCCAAAACCCAAGCACTGGTTTGTGAATTGCTGTGAATTCCTGAGAACTTGCACAACTTTAAAGGGAGTCTTTAGGAATGCTCTTTATTTCTGGTAAGGATCCTGTTGTGCTTATAAGATCAAGGGTTACAGCAAGATTTATGATCCAAATTTCAGTCACCTGGATTTGAACATCTGTCAGTGAAAAGTCCACAGAACCTGCAGAAACCTCTCTTCAAGAGGAGTCAGGATTGTGCAGTGCTCAACAGCTTTATGGAAACCACCTCTTGAAAGCTTGAGGAAACAATTTTCTTCCTCTTGTATTGAATGATGCACCCAACGAGTGCCTCTGTCTTGTGCAATCCTTTTGCCGCACCTCTGACAAAACCACAAGCTTCACTTCTGATTAACCCACTCTGCAGTAAGCAGGGCAGAACCCTGCTGAGCCCCAATGAACCTGGGCACAGAGATGACAGAGCAGTCAATCACCCTACTGGCAGGTTAAATCATTAAATCTCAGCACATGGATACTCCAGTTGGAAAATGTGATTAATTAAAACCGCAGCCCACTCTCCTCCTCTGCCCAAAAGGAGAAGCACACGCTCTGTCTAAAAGGGCTCTGGTGCACAGTATGAAACTTAAGGTCTACATCTTTGAAAGATTTATGGGTATAGGAAAGTACTTACTTTTGTGCAACAAAAGAAGGATCAAAGAACTCAGACGTAATCCTGTTTGCATACAGGGAACAACTAGTCATAGAGCACAACCCTGAAAAGCATAAGACAAACCATTCAGTGGAGCCAGCAGAAGAGCTTTGGGCCTGACCCTGAAGCCAATGAAGTCATGGAGAATTGTGCCCGGATTTCTGTGGAAAAGAAGCAGCTCTGATAAGACTTCAAATACACAAACTTAGAGACATAAAGTATATTTACCAGAGAGTATGAAAATCAGTCCAGCTAAACAAGCTATTTTTGCTTTAGTCTGATCGGAGCCTCCGACTTTAGTGCACTTCATCCCAACCAGTCCAAAAATGGCACCGAAGAAGCCCAGGCAGACAGCGGAGATCATCAGTCCTCTGCAGGCTTGGATGTAACCTGCAGTGAGAAAGAGTAAGGATAATGTCAGAACTGCGACCACAATGGGTTTCACTGTAGCTGCTCTCTCTCTGTGCAGTGATAGGCACTCTTCACTGTTGCAAACCGAGTCAGACCTTGGCTGGACTGATGTCACCTTGCCATTCATTGAGTGTGTTCTTCAAAGTGACGTGTGCCCTTCACATGCCATCGTCACCTGAGCCCAGCTTATAAGAGACACATTATGGCATGCAGGGCTGCAAAAAATAATCCCATTGTATAGTATCTGCAAGAGGTTGTACCCAACAGGTTTTGGAGAGCAGCTCCACATGGTCTGTGTAGCAGCTGTTGCAGGTTCCAGAGCTACTCTGTGTGCACAAAATAAAGTCAGTCTTCTTGTGTGTGTGTTGTAGATGCAATACAACAGGCAGCAGGCTGGCAGCAGTGACACTGGCTGGGGTCCTGGGCCTGCCTGTAAATGCCACTGATTTAAACTGGATTCACCAAGAAAGCCCTCATTCTGCAAGAAAATCACATGCCCGCTCAGCTTCACAGACAGCAGTAGCCCCTTGAGATAAAACAAGCCACTGCCATATGAAAGCCTGGACAAATGGCTTTTGGCTGGCTTTAGCCACGTACAGCTTTGTTGTGCTGGCTGAGGCTGCCCTGAGCTGGACCTCACAGGGGCAGGGCCTTTCAGCAGGACAATGGGCTGCTTGGCCTCTTCTCCCTTCCAAGAATATCTTGTAATTGAAAGACTGTGATAATCTCATATCACTGTTTACAGGGTGGAACGCTGCAATCTTACACAGCTGAATAACCATCACAAGATGTTTTTCTTTATAACCTGTTGTTACATCTCATTTAAAATGAAAATGTACTTCCACTATTGGGGCATTCATTCTTTTTGCTTTGATCTCCAGTCGGTGAAAACGTTGAGAGCTAAACCAAGTTTCCACTGCCTATTACAGCAAATTTTACATAATAACAAAAATTCACCATCCCCCCTGCATAAAAGTCTTTCATATATAGGAAATAAATATATAAAGGCAGGAACTAGAGGACACCTAATAAAAATAGAAGGCAGCAGATTCCAAACAAAAGGCGTGTTTGTTCATATAACAAAGTTGTGGAACTCCTTTCCATACTGTATGTGGATGCTAAAGGCTTACAGAGATTCAGAAAGAGACTGGATACATTCATTAAAGAGAAATCTGTGTCTGCCCTTGAGCTGCAGATGGCTACCACTGCTACTTGGCTGCCTTTTGCTCTCCTTAGTGCCAAGCCACTTTAGCCGCTGCTGGAGGCCAATGGGCTCCAGGATGACCGCTCTGTGTTTGAAGAGAGTTCAACACGCACGTATACTCACCCTTAATTCCCAGCTTTGTGCAACATGCAGCACACAAGAAGCAATTTGTGGCACGTAACACCCTGTTTTACCATTCCTACCGAATTCAGGTGCTGTGCTGCACACAACTTACTGGCATTTATCTACTTCTGTTGGCATACACAGACTATCTTCCATTGCAACATGCTTCTGTAGCCCATCTGTTATAGAAACACAACGGTCCATGACTGTAACTGTCATACGACTCGCACATTGGTATGTAAGAGACAGAGTCACTTGCGCCAGACTCAAGCCTGAAGAAAGCAGTTCTGCTTTGTTAATTTTTGCTACAGGCATGGAAAAATTGGCTTTTACTACTTTTGGTGGTGTGTGATGTATTTCCTGTAGTACAAAGGTACAATGGGAGAGGAAGACTGGCAAAGAAGCTATTATTTTTGACAGGTCCAATTTATTGACACTGTTAGCAGCTAATTGACACATTAAAGTGCTGAACCATGAACATATT
Organism: Loriculus beryllinus; assembly: GCA_039877255.1. Lineage (NCBI taxonomy): Eukaryota > Metazoa > Chordata > Aves > Psittaciformes > Psittacidae > Loriculus > Loriculus beryllinus. The sequence continues at coordinate 15,811 of JBCJKH010069949.1, forward strand.
TACCCGGAGGTCCTCTAAACTTTTATTTATGTCCAAACCTCCTAGGAGAAACAGTAAATATTCACCCCAACCAAAATAACCAGCATATGCTGGGAACCACAGGGCTGAAATTCAGCGGCTCCTGAAGGTCAGTACACAGTTTTACAATAGGTAGAGGGTAGTGAGACAGCAAGAAATAATTAACTCACTCACCCAGAAATCATTTTCAATTATAAACAGCGTGAGCTGGAGGCCTGCTCAGTTCTGCTGAATGAATAACCTTCCTCACTAAATATTTCACCACATTGGGCAGGGCAGCCTCAGCGGGACATGTTTCAGTTCACCACAGCAATCACCCAACTGGCACATGTTTTTAGAACAAAATGTATAGGAAAATTAGAGCACAGTCTACACCAGTAACATGGACGAGCAGAAGACTCTGTCAGTCCCACAAAGTTGACTGGAGCATTAGGAAGCATCAAAGGGTATAATCAATCTTTTCACTAAATCTGGCCTCCTGTTTCATGGACCTGAGGTTAAAACTATGTATAGCATTTGGCTGTAAGAGTAATTAAACTTCTTCTTTGCCTCCTAGAAAGCAAGAATATTATAGTGCTTACTAAGGCTTATCATTGAGAGAGATGTAAAGGGGAGCTGCCTATTTCTTCACATTCCTCCACTTAAGACCAAAGACCATCCACCTTCCAGATGTCTACTGTCTGTATTTATGCCAGCTCCTGCAGGAAGCTTGTTCTATACATACTGACCACCCAAATGAAGCTCCCAAGCAGCAAACCCCCATGTGTTTCAAGCAGACAAGCAGACAAACATGCATTACTCATAGTCATGTTTAGCAGCATTCCAAGAGAAACCAATTTCAAGGCTTTTTTTTTTCTTTTTTAAACAAATGTGTTTTGTCTTGCATTCAAATTAATCTTTCCAGAACTTCATCTTTCTTGCCTCACTGCTCTCACTCTTGCCTCTCATGCTCACAAAGAGTTAGGAGGAATTCATATGTCCACATCATATAACACTCAGAAATAAATAAATATATATATATATATATATATATGCGCCACATTCTGGGGACTGTCACTTTCACAGTAAATGCCTCTGGTGGCATCTTGCAGTCTGCATCATATGAAATATAAGAGGTTGCCTTACAGATAAAGCACAGATTCCTTCCAGAAGTACACACCTATTGCTTTTGTATGCTCTCCTAAGCTCTAATACCCTCTTTCAGCTCATAAATACATTTTTGTTCAGCTCTGTTCTTGCAAAAGGTCATTGGATCCATTGCTGGAGACATGGAAACTGATACGTCCTCATTTGCAGAGGTGATTTCATCACTAAGTTTCCACCCATGCCCAGTAGCACACAAAAGTAAACCTCAAGTGTTTTTAAGTCCCACAGACAGCAAGAACATTTTTGCTTGCACACAGAATGTGGGGCTGGGTCCTTAACAAGGGCTGGCCAAATTGATTATGTATGCATAAAGGTGGAAGGGCATCACATTTAATTTTCTCTGGTGGCCACTCTTGTGATGGCCTGAGAGCCACCAGGGCAGCCCCAATGCAATGCCACCCTCAGCAATCTAGGGAACACAGCCCAAGAAGAGTCCATGACGCAAACTAAAACAAGGGTAATGGGGAACCATCTCTGGATCGCTCCTGACCTGAGCTATGATGCTGCTCCTGAAGAAAGAAGGACTTCTGCATCCCATGGAGAGCCCCAGCCACTGGCATAGTGGTAGCCTGATTTCTTATCTCCCATTTTGCCTGAGCAGTCTCTCTGGACAAGAAGTGCAGCAAAACTCAGAGGTTTCAGATTTGACAAAAAAAACATTTCCATAGAAGAGGAATTGCTCTATGAGACAGATCCTCTTCAGATCCATGAGGAAGGAGTGGAGCAGAACCACCTTTCCGTGGGGCAGCAAAAGTGTTTCTAGTAATTTCCCAGTCCTGCCCTACCATTTGGAGGAGAGCAACATGTCATTGCTAGATGTATCTCTACAGGATTGTTACTTCTGCTCATAAACACTTCAGTGAAAGTGGAAAGGCAGATCTGCCTTGTTTTGTGTCTTCTGAGTCCCCCATCTGAGGATGGAGTGAAGAATCATAGATTCATAGAATAGTTTGGGTTGCAAAGGACCTTTCAGAGGTCATCTAGTTCAACCCCCCTGCAATGAGCAGGGACATCTTCAACTAGAAGTTCCCATGTTCCTGATCCCAGGGACTGGGATCCAGCTTAGCCACTGGAGTCAGTGTGAAGAAAAAGAGGAGAGAAGGAAGAGGCTACTTGAGGGCTGAGGCAGATTCGTCTTCATGCTGACACATCAATCCTAAGCTATGCGTGACGCACTGCAGCCCCATGCATGCTCCTGCACTGGGAAAGGGTTTGGGTCAAAAGGGGATGCACACACCCACTGTCAAGTGCTGACGGGTTCCCAGTAGGGCCCGTAACCATGAGGAGGGCAGTCTGGGTGAGGCTAGATACTGAAAACACCTCTCACTGTGGTGGCTGCCCTTTTGCCCCATCCCTCATAGCCTGGCTGGTGCTAGGGGGTTATGTTAGCCTCTCTCCAGCATGCCTGTCATTCATGTGGTGCCTGGGAACCACGATCTCACCCCATAGCATTTAGAGCAACACTGAAGCCAAGAATCTTCCACTACTGATAAATACTCTGACCAGGAGGCTGGGATAAGGCCCTTCCAGATGTGCATTTCAGATTAACTTCTGCCCCAGATGAGTTAGTGCTCTGATGGCTGCTTCACTGTGCAGAAGGTGCATCAGAAACTCATTCATTGGGCAAGCTGTCGGAACTTGTTACCCAACGCACAAGCTTTCAACACATAAGCGTTTGGAGAAAGGGATGGTAAGGACTTTGCTGTCAAGCTTCTTCTTCATTTTGGAATTTCAAATGTTCCCAGTTCTGCACACTTTGTAACTACGCTTTTCTTACTCTAAAATCCAAATTAACCCAAAACTAAAAGAACAGCTGAACAATAGATTCAGTGGATCTGAAAGGTTACACTCCAGTGATCACTCCATGCCTGCCTGCACACAGACCACAGCTCCTTGCCCAAGCCTGGAAACTGTTCTTGGCTGCTACACTTGGCCATAAGGTGACTGATGCCGATGGAGGCCCATCAGCTGTCCCACCCCTTTGGAGGAACCAGTAACCCCCTCTGTCACCATGGGGCTGGGTCAAGAGAAGGTTTGGTGAATGCTACTTTTCTACCCAAAGGAAGCATCCTGCAATAGTGATGCTTAAGGGATGCCTGCGCTACCTCTTTTTAGTATTTTGATGGTTTTTAGCCCTGCAGAGGTTAAAGGTTTTCTGATACTGATATTAATTAGCTTCATGACAATATTAATCCCTGTTATGATAATATTTATCTCTGTTAGTGATTTCATTAACACACTTTCTTTTCCTTTTAAGCAAACCTTTCACTCCAAAATCCACCCTCAGACTCCAGTGAAGAGAGAATGTCTGGCCAGGCTGTGAACAGTAGGCCTGATTTTTTGCATCAAAGCCCCTGGGACATTGTATGTTGCATTGTTATGACTATAAAAAAATTGGAAAACGTGCCATGATTTTAAAAACTGTCACTCCCTTTCTTTATAGCCTTTCTGAGACTATGTAAGGTAATGACATCTGCACCTTCCTTGTTACTACCAGCCATAAGGCAGTGTTCAAGGCCAGGCTGGATGCCGTTTTGAGCACCCTGGTCTAGTGGAGGGTGTCCCTGCCCTGGTAGGGGGTTTGGAACTGGATGATCTTTAAGGTCTCTTCCAACCCAAACCATTCTGTTATGACCAGTGCAGGTTTATCAATTAAGGTCCAGTTGCAAAGATTCCCTGCAGTGACACAGTTTCCCACTAGGGCTTCCTTAAAGGGCAAAAACGTTTCCCCTCAACCAGGGAACAGGCACAGCACAAACTCAGCCTTTAGTTTTAGGCACTGCAGCAAAACTCTCAGCTTTACACAAAATAACTCTGCCGTAAAACTATGCCTGGCTTCTGCATACCTTTGCATCCCTTACTGCCCCAAGCTTTTGCACTGTCATTTATCAACGAAGCAATTACATCCCAGTTAATAACCGCTTAGCAAGAGAAGCAAAGGAGCATTAATTAAAACAAAAGGACGCCGAGGCTTGCTCTTCTCCACCGACCATTGCACGGCTGGCGAAGCCATAGAAAAAGAGGAATGTCACGACAGTCGGGAAATAAACCAGCAAGAAAAATTCCTCTGCATTCTTCTTGTGTCAAATCCACACGCATGGAGTCTTCCAATGGGGGAAAAACAAGCAGGCAGCGAGAGAGAAGCTAAACCGGGCAGTTTGGCTCCGAATACAACCTCAATGTCAGGTTTTAGGGGTTAAAACGCACTTCCACAGGTGTGCGCAGGCAGCGCTCTGTCACCCGTTAGCGGACATGAGGCCACTTGCCTTCCCGGGGTCCCAGCCTCCCCCCCGGCCCTGCTCACTGCCCCCCGGCCCCCCTCCGCCCGCCGGCCCCGCCGGGAGATGCCCCGGAGCCCCCAGCCCAGCAGACCGGCAGGGAAGGTGAGATGTGTGGTAGGGAAATTGGGATGGGGTTGGGCGGGAGCCTGACCGTCCAGCGCCAGCATGGATGGGAAGTCCTTGCAGTTGGAGACGCCAGTGGAGTCGGTCACGCAGGTCTTCCAGAGGTTGGCCCAGAAGGTGGCGGTGGTGATGACCGTGCCGTCGATGGTGGACACCTTCCAGTAGTCGGTGGGCAGCGTGGAGGAGACCAGCACCCAGCCCGAGATGGTCAGCAGGAAGGCGATGATCTCCGCCGACGTGCTCGCCATGGGCCCGGCACAAGCGGTCAGCGGGCGGGCGGGCGGGCAGCGGCGCGGAGCCGCGGCGGCGGCGGCAGCCCGAGAACAGCGGAGTCCCGGCGGCGGCGGCAGCGGCGGGGGCAGGCGGAGCGGAGCCCGGCGGAGCGGGGCGGTGGCGGCGGCAGCGGCAGCCCTGGGCCGCACAGCCCAATCAGCAGAGGGAGCTCCCGGAGCCCCCCCCCGCCCCGCCCGGCCCCCGGCGCCTCCCCGGGGTCCCCCGGCCGCGCCCCGGAGCGCCCCTCGCGGGGGCAGTAAAGGGCAGACCCCACACCAACCCCTCGAGCGAACAGCGGGCGGCCCCCAAAGAGGCTTTAGGTTCTCCCTGCCTGCAGGTGAGCGTCGCAGGGAGAGCGGGCAGCCCCGCGGCACATGGTTCCGTAGCACTAGTAGTTTCAGGTTTGCGTCTGTTTCTTCGCGCAGACACCCTCGTTTTCCCCTTCCAAAATAGCCTTGTGAGGGTTAGTTCTGAGCAATGCTTGTAGAAAACGTATGTGCCAACCATGTCAACCGCTTCATACAAGGAGGCAAGCTTTTGAAATGACATAGCAAGGCTTTTTTAACGCTCTGGATTTCATCTGGCCTCCTGTTACTATCTGTCCACAGCTTTTAATAGCTGGTTTTGCAACGTGTGGTGATGAAGTGGGCTTTTCTATCTCGGTCTTAATGCACTGGCATTCGAACCTGCAGCTCACATGGCTGAAGTTATCCACCACGGCTTCTCCCCTTTTTCTAAGCTGTTTACTTTCTACATCAGTAATGTATTTGTCATTGATGTGGAAAGTACACTGCCGGTCTTTACTTTCCTCCTATTAATTTCAAAACTATTGTTACAATTTCTAAACCTTTTTGCCAGCCAGGCAATCAGTGGAGGATAAGAAGCCGCATTTACATCATTATTCTTCTGATGAATGCTCTTTGGTTTTGCCATGTGGACACAAACCCGGATGTAATCATCTTATAGACATTAAAAAAAAGGGGGGGAGGGGGAAAAGAACCCAGCTACAGTGAGGTGTACCCTGGGATGTGTGTCAGAGTTCAATGGGAACAGGGTGCTGATCTGTTAATGCCCCAGCAGGATAAAATGGGGTCCACAGCCACGTTTACTGATGTGGTGGCTTTCTGCCTGCTCTCTGCTCCCTAGGTACTCTCTGAATACTCTCCAAGTCTCATCTACATGACACTGTACTCCAAGTTCCTCTAGAGAGGGGCTTTTTATAAGGGCTGTGGTGGTAGGACAAGGGGAAACAGCTTCAAACAGGAAAAGGAAAGATTCAGATTAGACATTAGGAAGCAATTTTTCCCTGTGAGGGTGGTGAGGCGCTGGCACAGGTTGCCCAGAGAAGAAATTTGGAGAGGGATTTTTTTTACAAGGGATATGACAAGGGGTAATGGCTTTGAACTGAAAGAAGGTAGATTTAGATAAGATTTTATGAAGTCCTTCACTATGAGGATGATGAGGCTCTGGCACAGGTTGCCCAGAGAAGCTGTGGCTGCCCCATCTCTGACAGTGTTCAAGGCCAGGCTGGATGAGGCTTGGAGCACCCTGGGCTAGTGGAAGGTGTCCCTGCCTGTAACAGAGGTTGGAACTGGATAAGCTTTAAAAGTCCCTTCCAACCCAAACCATTCTGTGATTCCATCATTTATTGTAGGGCCTGGCAGCAAAAACCTAAAAAAAAACCCCTAAAAAAAAAATTAAAAAAAAAGGTGGGTTTTTTTGTTGTTGTTTTTGGTTTTGTTTGTTTTTTTAAAATCTTTTCCACTAGGATAGTACTTTAAGCTCTTGCAGACTGGATTTCTCTTGGTGGTGGAATGCTAGGCCAATCCAGGCAGCTATCAGCTGGGATCTAATCCAGGAGACTTGAGACCAGGTCTGGGTCGTCGTGTTTTCTTGATGTGGGGAGCTCACCTATTCTTTTGTTGATAACACTGCTCTAGTTGGTGTAAAGCTTGTTGAATCCAGGGAACAGTGCCTGGGCAAGTTTTGGTCAGAGCCCACCAGAGGTTTTCAGTGTACTGCCACACTATAACCAGCAGGCTGAAGCGAGCTTTGCGGGATAGGAGCACAACCTGGAAATTTCTATGTCTAAACCCCAGGGAAGAAAAGGAGGAGGAAGAGGAGCTTCCTGCAAGTGTAGGCATCCCTTCCCATAGGGGCTGTGGAAGGGGCAGGCTGGGTGGGTGACCCTGCTGAAGGGGGTAACCAACCCTGCTGAAGCTGCCGTGGGCTCTGACTGTGATCTCCAGCAACCAAATCTGCTGTTCCAGACCAGTGTGCTTTTAACAGAGCTGGGCTTTGGCTGTGATGTGCAGCATGGATCCAAGTGTTTCTGACAAGCACCCATCTACTGACAGGGACTTCAGAGGGAGCCCATGAAGGTAGCTTAGGACAGATGAAGCTAATTCCACCTCAAATACACTCTCTGCCTGTCAGTAAGGACCCTTCCAGCAGGGCTAATTTCATAGAATAATAGAATAGTTAGGGTTGGAAAGGACCTTAAGATCATCTAGTTCCAACCCCCCTGCCATGGGCAGGG